>JBAMJV010004029.1:392500-411507 GCA_037951105.1 Echinarachnius parma
TGTGTGTCAGTGATGGTTGTGTGTAAGTTTGTTTAAATTTGTATATTGGTGTAATCATGAGGGAGTTGATTTAAGTCATGCTTTCTTACATTTTAATATTTCAAATTTCCTTCCAAGGTATGCACCAGATTGCATTATTTCGAGTGGAAAATTGCAAAAGCTCCCTACCGTGGGAGGGGGATGAATGTATATAAATACGTTATTTAATAATAATTATTATTGCACGATATCTATAAATATTAATTTGCATATTTCATTTGAGCGAATACAAAATCTAACTCCCACTCAAAAGCAGAAAAGCAGAAAATCGTCAATTCTCTACTGTGATATCGTGTTTGATTTTATAACATGGATTGGTTTGATGCCAGTAAACTTAAAATAAATTTATAAAATAAAAATAAAGGAAATGGAGCAATTTGTAGATACTGAGTAGAGACATAGACGCAGAAATAAAGCTGAGCTTAAGAATATAGCTCACTTTAACTGAACCGGAATACCGGTTGTCTATCAATCTATCTTTGTTTTGAGTAACGACTACACGTTGTCAATTTGTACATATCGGTGGTTGGAATCCTGAACAATCAATATCATTCATCGTTATTTCATTTGTTCAAACCGATTTCTCTCAGTCTTACTTTATTTGCCCAAGTTGGTCATGTTGGAAGGGATTTTATTTTCAGCTTACTCCGTTACATACAAATGCAATAATGACACATACTTCCCTTACTAATGGGTTTTAAAACAATGACATAACTTTCCAAGGACTGATATAAATATGGTTCACGTCCATTAAACGTTATTCTGCAGCCTTCATTGTGTCCTGGAAACCAACTTTCCAAGGACTGATATAAATATGGTTCACGTCCATTTAACGTATTCTGCAGCCTTCATTGTGTCCTGGAAACCAACTTTCCAAGGACTGATATAAATATGGTTCACGTCCATTAAACGTTATTCTGCAGCCTTCATTGTGTCCTGGAAACCATTATTGTAGTGGGTTTTGTTGGCATATTTGACATGTTTGTCCATACGAATAACAACATCAGCTATATTTAAACATTGTGTAAGGTCATGAAGCATGATGAATAAACGCTATCGACTCCGAAAATAAATATTATGAGTATACCAGTCCTGCATACGATTTGAGTGTGTAGATGCTGCATGGAGGTATAAGAAAACAATCTAATGAATCGCGCTTCTAGGAACCAAATCGGATCTGACTTATTCTAAATTCTTTTTTCTTCTTCTCAATATAAGAATGTATGCATTGACCACGCTAGGGGCACGCCAGATTAAATGTATGATATATTGATCGATGATTTGATATGCCTCGCTGGAAGTTTTCGCGCAGTGTATTAAATTGGACGTTGCAATGCAGTGGACTTGGAAGAATGGATAGAAAGATAGTTATGTACAAGCGGAAATCTGACAATCACCACTAATACCCATCGACAAAAAGACGCAATAGCTACAGCGTATCTTGGTCGGATTGATGGGGGTAGGGTGCACGCACATAATTGGGGTATTTCTATGTATTTCTTAATTTTTAGTGGATTTTCTATTCTTTTTTAAAATTGTTTTTGTAAAATTATTGTTGGGGTTGACACGTGCCCACCTGCCCCCTCCCACCCCCCCCCCCCCCCCCCCCCCGTACCTACGCCACTGCGTAGTATTTCAAATGTTTCTTCACCAAAGTCTAAGAAACTCGTGTTTATTGTTGGGGGCACAGTTTATTAATTTGTACAGGGGTTTCCTACGTTTTTTAAAGTTTTTGTCAAATGATTTTTGGGAGTGACACGTGCCTTCTGCCCCCGTAGCTAGGCCACTGCACAACAGTACACATGGGTCATCAACAAAATCTATTTAAAGAAAGTCGTGTATATTGATGGAAGAAAACGAGAAATAAAGTGATGGATCTGAATTGTATTTAAGCGAGTGGATTGCACCACTTTATAAATCAAGCAAAAAAGTGCCCCTCCCACTGCCGGGGACCGTCTTAACAATTCAATAGCGACCTTCCGTTCCACGGCGGTAGCCAACAAGGGCGGATTATAGTTCACTCAACCAAGACCTCCTTTCACACAACTCCCATCCTCAATTGCATAATACCCTGTGCTGTTTCCTGTACACACTAAGAAAAAATGGGTCACTTTTGCACCCTTGTTTTGCCACACTTTATAGGTGCACATTTGCACCTTTATATAAACAAAAAAGTTGCACCTTCGGGTTAAAGGTGCATCGTTACATATTTTGGGTACAACGTAGCACCCTAACATGCCAATCTGACCCCTGTGTGTTTAACGTTGCACCATATAAAGTGCAACCATACATACAGGTGCAAAGTTCCACCTTAAAATGAGCTGTCATCGTTGAAAATAAATTTCACTTTTAAAAGGTTTAAGAAAAGGCGCAAAGAAATAAAGTGCAACAATGTTTTACAAAAAATCTGTTTTTACTTCAAATTTTGCTTATCCATTAATATTTGTCTCAGCGATCAGAAAAAGAACTAAGTTGTTTAAATACACGCTTAGTAAAGAAAGATTAACTGTGCATCTATAACGGTGCAAACCGTTGCCACACTGGGAGCACCTTAAAAGGTGCAACTTTACACCTTCTGGCAAAGTGCATAGTGCAAAGTGTTGCTCCAAATAATTTGAAGGTTAAAAGTTGCACCGCTAAGGCGCAATTTAGAACTGTAAATTGGCGGAGTTGCACCTTTAAGACGCAATGTGCAAACATGCAATGTGCATCTTTACACCTTCACCTAAAAGTGGAATTATGGACCTTTAAAGGAGCAACCTATGTGTCAAGCGGTTTGCACCTTTTCAAAGGTGCAAAATGTACCCTTTTTTTGTAGGGCATGCCGAAATATGCGGGAATGACCTTATATTTAGCTTAATAATGTCTTCAAGGTGAGTGTGGCCCCAGTCTCACTTCTCTATCCCGTATGTAATCCCGTCATAATGACCGTCGTTAGCTTATATGTCGTTTGTTGGTATAGGAAGCACGGTAACTCTTATTTCCTTACTTTTACATCGTTATAAGTTTCTCTTGATGCAATAATATTCCATTTTTTTTTTACACTTGGCTTTATCCAACAATATTGACCGTCACCCCACCATCGCGTTATTTTGTATATTTACATCATTGCGTTCTTTGGCATATAAAGCAGAGTATTTCATATTTGTATGCGGCGTTACAAGTTGCTCTTGATACAACAGTTGGCACTTACTTGGATAGCTTGCCTCAACGTCGTACAAGTGGGACTGGCCCCATGCTTCTATATCAATCCATAATGACTGTCATTACGTCGCGACGAACTCTGTGATATAACGCGAGATTAATCGCGTAATCAGTCCTGTCTCATGTTGTTACATGTTGCTCTCGATTCAAAATGGCAGGTTGAATAAACTCGCCCCGTAGTCAGGTAGTCTATATCATGTACATGTATCACGTTCTGGTTTAGCGGGCGTTGTAAGAAAATTGCATGTGTGATAGAAGTAAATTAAGTACATGAATTGCAAAAGCACGTAAGTATTCAAAGTTAAACGAGTACTGTTTTTTTAATCAAAATCCGCTTAGAAATGGCTGACACTATCCTTAAATGAAGTCATTCGCCGATGTGAACTTTTATTCGTGAATTTACCAGTATGAAATTGAATGTATATCTATAAAAAACAACACACTCCTGAAAATATTGCAAAATGTTCTTTGAGATGATTTTGATGCTCTACTCATCTTTATTTTTGAAATAATAATCACATCTAAATAACATCTAGCGGCCGCTTTTTGAATGAAACCAGCGTTGTAAATTTAGTTATCAAAGGGATAGCTCAGATTGGGTTTAATGGGCGCTTCGATAATTATTTTGTGGGTGAGATAATGAAAAAAAAAAGTATAAACTTTGAAAGAGCGCACAATTTTAAAGACAGAATTAACTTTGTTTGATCAAAATCAATTCAGATATTACAGCGGACATATCCAGCTGAAGTATGTTCGATTGGAATAAATGTTGGGGATCATCTTTTATTCAATAATTTAAGAAAATATTTTAAAATCATACATATTTTTATATACACAAATATACCAAAATGGTTTTTTAACTTACTGTTGATGATCTTTCTGTTAACCAAACATAGCATTCACATTTTTAAATAAAAACATGGTTGAAACTTGAGGTGTCTGGAGGGCGCCCTCTTGTGTTAACAGCTGCTTTTTAAAATTGAAAACAGCCATGTAACTTAGCCGGTTATATGATTTACTATACCATTCAAGTATAATTGAATTATAAGTCGTCTAATTTGAACGATAACTTACATGTTTTAGTTACTGTAAGACAATTCTGTTTGACCAAAACTGTACTACCCCTTATTGTTATTATTGGATCTACATTTATTAAAAACAAACTGAAGCGCATATTCAAACCGTTATAATTGTTAATAATTATATCAAATACTTGCAATACCATTGCGTATTTAACATGATTAATATCATCCCTATTTAATGGCCAGGGCCTATTTGAAAAACATTAATGTAATAGGTGTTCATCAATCAAATATGAGTCATGCGTTTTAATTATAAATGGGATGAACCCACTAATTGTTAGATGAGCACATTAGAAACGAGTCTTGAATAAATAGCGCGAATTAAATTTTTTATTTGTTTAAATACAATTCTCCGCTTCAAATTCAAAACGAATATGACATATGTGCCTCGCCATCCGCAGGGGAGCCAGAAGTCGCAAGATGTCGAACCTCAGAAATCACGATTGATTTGAAATTGCATGAAAAAGTGGAAAAAAATATTATTGCCTCATGCATTTCCCTGATATCTGTTCTACCGGTACGCAAAATATCCAGTAAAAATATCCAGTGGAAAGGTAAAAATTAAGCAGAGTTTTGAAGCAGGTTTTTTGCAGGTTTGAAAAGTTTGTGTTCCAAAATTATTTGCCACTAAAAGCGATCGATATCAAGCTCCGCCTCTTAACAACCCCTTTGTGCTAAGTTGGAATCTCGGTAGCCGTCAAGAACGGCCAGCGCACATCGAGATTCTTTAATCCCTATTGACTGCGCGGTCGCTTGCACGGAGATTAGTAATCCAAATGGCCTCCATTGTATAGTGGCCCTATTGAGTTTGACAAAGTATGTTTATGACAATACGACCCAAGTCCTATCCAATTAACTGCACACCCACCCCCCCCCCCCCCCCCCTCCAACCTCATACACTATGTACACCACTGGTTGAGTGTGAGTATTATATAGATTAAAGAATTGGGCCCTGTAACATAACATTCATTAATCGTATGTAGAATTAATTTGTCGTACTAAATATTTAAGTAGTTCATAATAATTTTATAATAAGGCATACCCCCCCCCCCCCCCCCCACACCACCAAAAAAAAAAAAAAAAAAAAACTATTTAGAGTTTGTTTTAAGTTGGCTAAAGCACAATCCCACTCTTTTATATACCCTCATTTTGAAGTTGACCGAGGCTCGCCTCCGTTACTTAGACACCTGTTTCAAAATTTGCTAAGGGACATCCCCGGGCATCCCCGCCAAAAGAACGAAAACAAACCCTGTACCAACGGATCCCCCCCCCCCTCCCCCTTTGGTACCTGGGGCCTCCCCCTCCAAAATGTCTAGCTTCGATACCCCGTTTTACTTTTCACGTATCAACATACTGTTCTTTGTAATAGTTTTTACATTACGCACCAGACGCAAGTTTGCATTCCTAAAATCAAACTGCCAGTCAATACCGATTAATCGAACAATAAACAGAGCCAGAGCGGAATCCCTTTTGTTACCTGAAAGTGCTCGCTATTGTATCATGTGCTCGATGTGTACAGTTTATCGTTCCAAACCCACTTAAATTGTAATTAAATCTGTTCATATCTCTACAATGCATGGATAATATTCAACAGTTTCTGGAGGGAAGGTGTATATCATACATATTTACTGATATGCAAGTTTTCAAGAAAATTGAATAAAGGTTGCTACGACATTCTATTCATGCAATCGGTTCATTTATGGCCTGCTTAAAACGCTAATTTCACTTTCGAAATGGATGTAAAGTTTCTTGAGCTATTTTCTCGGCATCTTATTTCCAGACCGTTCAATATTTGCCTTAGAAAAGCGTCAATAACTCCGCGTTGCAGAATCATTATGAGACAAACTTTATATCATATTAAAGCTTAGATATTGCTGAATCGAACTAAATACAAATCCAGAAAATCAACTTTGTCGACTTCTGGTTCTTCTACGTAGGACGGGTCACATATGGCGAAGTGCCACTACAAAAGTCATAAGTGGCCAATCTGTAAAATGCGCACGCATACAGATGTAGAATTGAATTATAGATGAATATATTCCTGGACTATTTATATACATTTGGAAACGAGCTTGATTGGCAATGCCAATAGGGGTATATTACTATAAAATAAAATAAACGAAAAAAGGAACTAACCGTTCACCAATATATTCCTCTCTTGCAGGGGATGTTTGTGACAGGTTTAAGGGAAGAGATGACAATGTAATAATGAACATATATAACAGAGGGAGAGCGAGGGAGAAAAGGAAAGAAGACGTAGACGGGGAATGTCATTTCTATATGATTTTATGTTAAAAATGTATATGGAAAATGAAGCACGAGATAGAGACAGAGAGAATGTGAGGAAGAGAGTAAATGGAGTTATTAATTTCAGTCAGATCTTACATATTTAGTATAGGTAGAGAGACTAGAGAAAGAAGGAAATTGAAGGAGAAAACAATTTAGGAAGAAAGGGAAGAGGGTGGATAAGATCGATGATGGAATCGAAACAAAACGATAGATAGATGGATAAGATAGAGGGAGAGAGGGGGAGAGAGTTAAATAAAGAGTCAGACGGGGTAAAGGGGTTTAACATGATGCTGGGAGAGAGAGAGAAATAGAGAATGAGAAGAAATGAGAGAAAGAATGGAAAAATAAAGAGGAGAGAGGAGTGAGAATGAAGGATTTTGAGACATATGTGGAGAGGAATGAAGAGGGTGTGTTAACTAAACGAATCAATTTGAAGAATTCCGAGAGACTCGTTACTATGATTGAACGAAAAGTGAAAACAGTTAAAATGTTTGCATGACATTCTCGTTGCGCGTTCGATTGAATAATGTGCTATCAGAACAAACAGACAGATGGGGCTAGGAATGGATGCTTATTGTTACTGCCAGATTCTTCTGTGCCAATGCCAAACACTTCCCCATCATTGTTAGCTAATTTGTTGCAAGGGTATGCTGTTGTGGAGTAGAAATTACCCTAATAGTATACGCTGTATCGAACTTGGACAATTTAAAGGGATAGTATACAGTTTGGATTGAAACGGCGCTTCAAGAAAATATTTTTGTGAGGTGATTTTACAATTAAGTGTGCATTTTTGTTTTTTAAGCACATGGTTTTAAAGACAAAATAAACTTGCATCATTCCAATAGGTTCAGAAACAGATGATATGTTCAAACATATGTCTGATCACATCAGAACAAAATGTGGACTCTATATTTATTCGATGATGTAAGAAAACAATTATCATGATTATGAAGCCTACACATTTTGCAAATATAATAATAATAATAATAATAATATCCAATTTTTATATAGCGCTTATCACCAAAGTGGCCTTCAAATTATTATGTTTTAATTCACATTCACAATTGTTCACATCATTCATTCATTCAACCAACCAACCAACCAATCAATCAATCAATCAATCAATCAATCAATCAATCAATCAATCAATCAATCAATCAATCAATCAATCAATCAGCCAATCAATCAATCAGCCAGTCAGTCATCAGTCAAGCAGTCATCAGTCAATCAATCAATCTATCAGTCAATGAATCAACGACTGAATGACTCAATCAATCAATCAATCAATCAATCAATCAATCAATCAATCAATCAATCAATCAGTCAATCAATCAATCAATCAATCAATCAATCAATCAATCAATCAATCAATCAGTCAATCAATCAATCAATCAATCAATCAATCAATCAATCAATCAGCCAATCAATCAATCAGCCAGTCAGTCATCAGTCAAGCAGTCATCAGTCAATCAATCAACGACTGAATGACTCAATCAATCAATCAATCAATCAATCAATCAATCAGTCAATCAATCAATCAATCAATCAATCAATAAATCAATCAATCAATCAGTCAATCAATCAATCAATCAATCAATCAATCAATCAATCAATCAATCAATCTATCATAACAAACAATCAATCAATCAATCAATCAATCAATCAATCAATCAATCAATCAATCAATCAATCAATCAATCAATCAATCAATCAATCAATCTATCTATCCATCCATCCATCAATCATATAATCAAACAATCATATGTAGGTATTTTTGTTTGTTTAGATAAGGGAAAACAAGTCACTTTAAATGTAAACCTTTTTGAAAATAAAGCCAATTGAGTTATGTTTTTTATATTTGTTATATGGAGTACAGAAGGTGTTAACGGGTGACTAAATTACAAATGCATGTTGACTTTTGTTGATCTGATGTACATTTTTGTCATATTTTTAATATCATTTTTTCTATTATTTGTATTCTATCTGCTAAGCTCCACCCCTAAAAAACCCATCCAGAAGCAAATGACTTTTCTGACATCATACATATGCCAGTCATTCATCAGTCAGCTAGATGAACAAAAAACTTTGGTATGTCCCTTCCCATCAACTGACCACCTGTTCACAATAGCATTGCATGTTCTTATACAATGTCCAATCACCATGAAAAGAAGGGTTTCAATGAAAACATGCAATGCTAATGCATTAAGGTACATAGTGGGTGAGGACATACCACTGTCTTTTGACTGATGGTTGACTGGCATATGATGTCAGAAAAGTCAAAAGATATGTGATGTATTCATTATTACAGATCTACAAAAGTCATCATGCATTTGTAATTTAGTCACCCTTTAAATTGGTTCTTTAAACGATAATGGCATGTATTTCAATCAATTACTTACACCACAACAATAGAGTACCTAGACAGTTAAAGTTAACAAAGGCGAAGAGAAAATACTTTTGTTTTATTTCTTTATTTCAATTTGATCATTCTGATGGAGCGTTGAAAGGCATAACAACTCGCAAAAATAGTGATAATTTAACTTTCTAATTCTACTAAGCTAGATTGATAAGTACTCGAAATTGGACAATTGGCGTTCCAAGTGCAGACATGGTACGTCCAGCAATATACATGACTCCTTTTAATCGTATAGTTATAACCAAATTAGTGCTAAAGTACATATTATGATACATGTATATGCCATAAACATTTTTATTTGTTTGTACAATAACTTTTTAACATAATGAGCACTAATGATGTGCCAATATGATGCTCAAAAGATAATACTTTTTCTCAAAATATTATTCTCCTTTCCATCTTCTTCTTCTTCTTCTTCTTCTTCTTCTTCTTCTTCTTCTTCTTCTTCTTTTTTCTCATCATTTTGAATCCTTCTGCTTCGTTTTATTCTTGTCTAATTCTTGTTTCTCCTTCTTCTGTATTTTTTTTTTTAAATAATTGATATTATAATAACACTCCTTCCTCTTGTTTTTTTTCCCTAAATACTGCCGAATTTCACGTGAATGTGTTACATTTTGAAATCCAATGAACACTCAAATATTGAAGACTGAATTGAAACGATATAAAAAGCCAGAAATAGAATCTGGTGTGGATGTAACGTATGCATCTTTATAGAAACGAGGAGACTTGAATATGTTGACATGCTTTGCCCTAACTGAAACCAACCTCTCATAAAATATATCCGATTTCCTCAATTTCCTGAGATATCATGCAATGATAATGAAATCATGAAGTAGGGCACGTTTTGTATTAGTACATTTGAAACCGGTAATTAATTGAAGGGGAATTGAAAATTAATATTCATCCATTTTATATGTTTCGAACAAATTCTAAAAATGTTGATGGAAAATAAAATCTTTTCTTCAAATGTACACGTACAATGACGAATTCATATACACGGTTACAATATGATGTAAGTCGCATTATAATGTTGGTTATTATTTTCAACCACACCGACAGTAACAAAGCTTACGTTATTCAGCCATGCATATTTTGTCATACAGTATTTCATGAAACCGCAGTGGGGTTGATTTTGTTTTAATTATGTAACATTGAAATTATGACTTTCAATAAACAACAAACTGCTAAGTAAAGAAGCTCAACATAATGGAAATGAATAAAAGAACAATTGCGCACGAGAAATCAAGGATATTGAGTTCACATGCATGACAAATGAAAAATATATATATTTTTAACCGAATTGTTAGAATACAAATAATATAGGTTTTCCCGCCCAATTTCGTCAAAATAGCGGGCATATTCATTATATGTCATTCAAGTTCGAGTGGTTTTTGTAAACCTGCTGTTTACACTGTTCAATTTTAAACTCCAGAACATTCATCTTCGTCAAATTGCATTCAGTTTGCAACGACAACGTATTCAAATTGGTTAGAATGTCAAACAATTTGGCAATACACATCCGTCATTCAAATTCGTGCCAGTTCGCTTGACCTTAGATTTCGGACCGATTTGGGTTTTCTATTTCGTTTTCAGGCGTCCTTCTTAGCACATCTAGCATTCAAATAAGAACGATCAGAACTAAATTAATGAATAGGATTGCGCACATTCCAAAGATGTTCGCCCTAAGACGAAATAGAATGTATAAACGCCTACATTTGACCTTTATAGACGAAATCGAATGCTCTTCACACGATTTTCTAAGTTGAATGGTGTTATTTCAATTCGGTTTGACACAAGTTGGCAATAGCACAGTCTAAAAATCAAATTGAATGAAATAATTTGCTAATTGAAACACGATCCTGATCTTCATTCAAGTTCGTTCTAAATTGCGTGCTGTTAATTACCATTTGAGTGCTGTTTTGACGAAATTGGGCGGGAAAACCTATATTTATATTACGATTGTTGCTTTACTCGTGTTATTTTACATGTACACACAACATTTAGAGAGAAAACGAACAATAGGTTAAATCAAATATAATGTATTTTTGTGCTGCTCGAAAATTATACACCATGCCTATGGTCATGAAATATTAAAACAAAATCCCTAATTTTCATCGGTTGCATGTGCTTTCCTTATTTTGTTTACTGAACATAACTGGTGCGATATACCTTCATAACAATCATACATGTACATAAAGCGAGCGGGTCGTCGATCATTGATAGGGGCATTTTCTTTAGTGAGGCGCCATTTAAAGAAAACACGCGCTGCTCGCACTGTATGTAATGTATACGTACCTAGCTAGAAAGTTACGCGATCGTTGTGCCCAGGGACGCACGTTACATAACGCTTGTATATAAAATTGCGACCAATCACAACGCTGCGCTTAAACCCACGCAATTTGAAAATGCTCCGACATGCGCAAATCTGATTGGTTCGAACGTAACGAATGCGCCAAAATACACAAATGCGATTTACTCGAGCATGTCCAATGCGCGTATTTTCTGTCAGGCGTCTGATTACATTACTGAATACTGAATGAATGTTACACTATACCGCCTTGTTTTAACTGTAGCGTCAATTGATTCCACATGAGGATAGTTACATGATTATTATCTTACATAATTATTACCTTTTTTAAGTTGACAGAAAGATAATTCAGATATACCACAGCATAAAGCTTGATTTAAATACAACATGTTGAATGGGCGGAATTAGAGGAAGTTCCAGAACTTTCTATATTTTGACCAAAAACAATGAAGAGAATATCATAACAAATGTACAAAATAAATATATATTAACGTTATACGATAGCTGACATTTCCTAGGTAAAATTGATAAGGACAAAATAGACAAAATCGCGTCAGCAACAAAATCTTGATCATAAAAATATAGTGATACCCTTTAACATAAAAGTTTCTGAGTCTGTATGATTTTTTTTATTTACGTTAAACTTTTTCTTTGTAGTTTGGCTGAAAGGGTTGGTTAAAAATCCCTCCTCCTGTTAATCTGGAGATAGAGGGCGTCCTTGTCTGTCCAATCCTCTTGATGACTGTGTTCGCGGGGCACCCTCGTAATACGCTCGCGCCTGTAGAAAGAGAAGCAGCGAAAGAAAGAAAACAAAACTAATGTTTAGTGTTTATATACAACCACTGTATAAAATAAACATAATACATCAAAATAATTATCATAGCAAAGATTATGGTGGTCTTTATACGACACTGGTGTGAATGTCCAATGTCGTACATTTATTAACATCAAGACAAATCTTCCGCAATAGAAAGTAAGTGTAGACCCATAAACGTATATCATTGGGGATGATGGGTCACATATTTCCGGTGCTTTGCATTCACAAACATTTAAATACATAACAAAATAAATACATTTATATATTTCACATATATGCATAATAGTTATTATTTAATTTCTACGTCAAGTGATATAAATTAGCTTTTGATTATCATTTAAATGATATCATGCCTTGTAGGCGTTTGTGTGTCTATCGTTTATGAGTGTGCGTGCGTGTGAGAGTTATGAGACGTTAATAAACGTGTATGCTAAAGTGATTATAGTCATGATATGAATTTTGTCCTCATGTAAATGTGATATGGCATTGATTTGCAAGCCCCTTTCGTATTGATCTTGATCATCATACGTTTAAAATTAACTTGTTTCGCTCGTGGCCCAGTTGGGCAAGTCAAATCAAGATTTCTCAAATTTGAGTGACCCGAAACTTGAATATGGTGGTCTATTAAACACAACAAACACAAACAAGTTTGTTTTACATAATTACCCATTTGGGCAAGTACAATTTTGATCATGAAGCTAATTATTAGTTTCCCCTAGCATATGGAAAAATTTCTAGCTCTGGATCGTGATGTCATCAGCGCTCTGAGTGACATGGTCGACTCAGGGCAAGTTACAATTTACTTAAAGTGTCTAACTCCACAAAAATTACTTTGAGCATCCACATTTCTCTTTTACCGTGTTGTTTAGCTTATGGTAAGAGAAGAATAAAAAAGGGTTAAATCTTTTTAAATGCCCCTTTAGTATGAAGATATCTATCATTGATCATCATTCAGCTCAAGAGCGTCTACACACGGTCATATAAAACGTCATAAGCGTCATAATTAGTTGTAAAAGCAGACGCAAAATGTTCTCTTTTTTACCCAGGAAAACAGTGTTCTTTCACAATGAAACTTTCACACATCATTCAGACATATCTAACAATGATTTTGGTATAGGATTGAAATCTCAAATGTCATTTTGGGCAATATCCGACACTTTACAGGTGCACCTTTAAACAATCTTTCGAGTTGTTTCTTAATGCACACAGAATGTCGAATGAATTGTATTGGATCTCAGACTTCTTTTTATGCTAGACTTTCTTTCTATAGATTGTAGATAAATATTCGGGATTAAGCTATTAAGCTATTAATTGTAAACTTGTCAAAAAATGGGCCAAGTGGATTCTTGCAATTTAATTTGGTACTCAGATGCTTAACTTTTCTTTCAGGAGATCGAGATGGATAAATAGAACTGAAAAGGCAATAAGCTTCACGCTAATTTATCAGAACATAAATAGAATGGAACTGTAAAATAATGAGGAACGATAACAAAGCGCGATAGTAACGCAGGAGAAATCAGAAGTTACGTATTTTCTATGACCGGGGCAATACTAGTGTTTTACGCTTAGAGATTATATATATTATACCATATTAGGCGCTTTACAAATCGAACCTATGATATTATAATCATTATTTCATGTTATTTTCTGTCTATATTGCAAATAGAACTGGAATTTTAACTGGCATTTTATTTGAATGTGTAGGGGCTGGTTGATATATTAAAGTGACACAGGTAAATTGTCTAACTCCACGAAAAATACTTGGAGCTTAAAAGAATAAAATAGGGTTCGATTTTTTCAAATGTCCCTTTAGTATGAAGAAATTTATCATTGAAAATCATTATTTCAAAAGCGTTATCTAACGCTTTTGATAAAAAGTACAATTGTCGTAGCTGATAACGTCCGCTCGCGTGGGAAATACTCCCGACTCACTGAACTTTGAGCCGAGTGCGCGCAAATTCCATGAATTCCTTACCGTCTGTATACACGGGTGCGGATATCGTCAAGATCAAACGGATGAGTATTACCGCGACAAATTCACGGCAGGCCATCAGTATTCGGTGATAAAATATGAACTCAATATTCGTCTTTTTCACTAGGTAAACAGTGTTCGTTTTCTTTCAAACTTTCACAAATCTTTCAATTGTATTTTACAAAGATATTGATATAGGATTGAAGTCTCAAATGTAAATTTTGTGCAATATCTGACACTTTACCTGGATCACTTTAAGCCCGGAATAAATCATTGTTGTATTCCGCAGGAAAAGAAGAAGATTTTTTTTCGCGTAATCAGATTATGTTGCCCCCAGTCAGATGATTTTCGCCCGAATCAGATACCGTAGTTTTTCAAGGATGTTACATGATTTTGCAGAAAATAAGTTTGTTCACCCCTTATCAGCCTCTCTAAAATCAGCTTTATAATATACATGATATCTGTATCGCTGAGTCAGCAAATCTATCATTATTTACTTATTCATTTAGTGATGGATTGGTATCACGTCGAACGGTTGAATTAAGATGGACTCCTTTTGATCAACGAGGCCGAGAGTTTATCACCCCTTTTAACATGTTTAAGTTCCTCTTCTGACCTACCGGTTTTTATGTTAATAATTCATACAGTGATAATGGCCCTAAGGGTGAATTTTAGGTAAAATCTGTTAAATACATCGCTCATCATCCAAGGGAAATGACAATCGGATATGTTATATTCGTTCATCATATTTTTGTTTTATTGTTCACACTATCACGCAAAACATGGACATGACGTATACATTTAAACATGTCGTTGTGGCCACCTGTCTATAGCATCTAAGCTGCCTATAGTAGCGGCCACCAAAAGTGATCCCCTTACCTGCAGTGAAACAAGTTACAGAACCTGTTTTAATATAGAGGTCATCCGTCGACAGTGTGAGGTTTGACTGTATACATATGTTTGCACTCGGGAGTATAGTTGGTCATTTAACAATGATTTTAACAGTTTTTTTTAATTATTTGGAACTGTTTGTCCCGCTGTATATGAATCCTTGGTGGATGCAGCCGTCTCGAGAGTTTTGAATGGACCAAGATTATGGAAACATTACTTCACATTCGGGAAAATGTATCTCATAACACTGTTAACATCCACAAAACTTCCTTCACTGAACCTAGAACTCTGTCGGTTCTCACATCGATGTACTCCTATATACAAACATGGAGCAGGTTTCGGTTTTGCGAATTTCTCTTTTGTTATAAAGATAGTTATGATTGAAGTGTTCAGATTTGAAAGTCTCCCTGGGAGACTTCCAACTGTGTACAAAGTGTTATATACCCTTCGTCAATTTTTGCAAATAAAGTTACTACAAAGTTACTTCTAAAATCAGCCCATTATTTTGTCTAGATCAGCCCAATTATATTTGGAAAACATAAGCTAATTTTTCGTTGATGAAAAGAGGGTTTTATTCAAACAATCTATCTCAGGATTCTCAGCCATGATCTAGCTATACATCATTGATAGCAGCATGTGCGCCAGTCAATGCTTTTCGAATATATATTCACTTATGTTGTAAATGATTGTAATTGACATGTACATTTTGTTGGAAACGAAATTAAAATTGAAATTGAAAAAGAAAATGAAATAGAAAAAAGAGAAAATACTGATCGTACGCGCGTGTCCTTGTCCTTGACCATCTGTTCCTCCCTATTATCATCATTATTCAGTTGCAGTTTCATTTTGGTCTTTTTCATTGTCCATTTTGGTTGACCCTGGCTACTTCTAATAATATATACTTGTCTCGTTGGAAGTCAGTTGCAAGTGGAAGTCTGGTCTGTTATAAAAGCCGTACCTTGCCCGATATGATAGAATCACATCATAATATGAAGAGCTTTCAACCAAAAGGCGCTAAATCCACTTTTTCAACTTCCGAGGAAAACAGGTTTCTTTGTCCCACTTTGTACACGTGGGAATCTGATGTGCACAGCAGTAGTAAAAGTCTAACCAGTCCCGGGGGTTGGGGTGGGTGAGGTAGATTATGTCGATTAAAAGAGGGGCGAAATTTCTCACAAAGGTGGATTAACAGCGAGAGCCATAACAAAAACATTAAATTATATTTCAACTCTTTTTTCTAAAAAAATTGATACAAGTGGGTGGGGATGGGAGGAGGGAAATTATATCCTCAAGAAGGAGAGAAATGCCCCCCCCCTTCCCCCTTGCACCCTGAGCTATACATCCCTGCGTGTGCGCCAGTTATTGCTCTCTACTATAGCGCGGCGTCATGACTGTAATCTACAGTAATAAGCCTATACCCCAGATTTTTTTTTCTCGGAGGAACACACAATTTGACGCAGAAGTGTGCTAATGAAGAAGAAATTCCATAGAATTATTGTATGTAATATTGGGGGCCGCACTTGATGAAATAAATATGTCCTTTCCAGTGGTGCATCACTACTTTGCATGATATTGTTACTTGCTCGATGCTATGATACAGACCACCGTTAATATAGCTCCATATGAAGGGCCTATCAAAATGCAGATTAACCCCCCAAAAAGGAAAAATAAGGGATTTTCGTAGTCAAAACAATTGCGAACCTCGAATGAAAAAATACTCGACAGTAATTTTGCCCGTAATAATCTTTAAACATAACCTTTAATTGTGTCCTTTCTGTGCATACACAATAAAGTTTTTTTGTTTGTATTAATGATTAGTTGGTGTGTTTGTTTTTTACTTTTGTAATTGTATGCAATAAAGTGAGGCTTCTTCAACTATGGTAAAGTCCAACTAGCAATAATAAACCAAGGTTATCGTACAGCTGTGGTGAAATTTAACAAAATTGTTCATGAATAGAAAACTTGTTGGTTTAAACTAAGTATTTGTTATAGTTTTCTTTCAATTGACAACATAATTTGAATTGGTAACATTATTAACTTATGAACGATGTAAATTAGCGTTCAATGGTGAACAGAAAACAACATCAACAACATCAACAATAAGAAAAGAAAAAAAACAGCAACAAAAACAACACAATTTACCCTCACCTTTGCACGTGTTGTACACTAGTAAAACATCTTCCTTTTTATATTAGTGATGGTATACGATTATGAATTATGTTTTAAACATAAGTGCGTCGTGCCATACAAATAGACCTTACGGAAATCCGACGTCACCATGGCCTATTGGACCGTCTGCACATCACATCATAAGAACCCAAATTAGTACATGAGCACGACAGAGCACACACACACATGCTTTTATAATAGTATGCAAACACACTTTCTCACGTAACTTTGTCCTCTTTCCTAATTATTATTATCCGTTAACCTGTTACCTCCTACGTATTCATATCCCCGTAAAGTTAATATATGGCCCACCAGTTTACTGTAGCCAACGGGTTAACCAACTAATTATCCCAAATCAGCTCCAAGTGTCATACAATACCATGGGCGTCGATCACGGGAGGGATGGGGGGGGGGGGGGGATATATCCCCCCCAATATTTCAGGTGGGGGGATGGCCTGTATTATCATTCCCCCCCCCCCCCCCCAATATTTGGGGTTCAAAAATATATAATAACATTAGAATTAAGAAGCATTGCCCCCTCTCATGAATGGAAGTTGTTACTATAGTCTTCTTTAAACCACTTTTTGATAATGCTCAACTGTCCAAATCCAAAATTTTCCGAGGCTGCCGCCCCCTGGAACCCCCATTCAGGTTATTTGACCCAGTACCAGCCATGTAGGCCTACTCATTAAAAAGTTTTATTCAGGACTTCTTTCTTGGCAAACTTTCAGGCGATCCTGGCCCACTGTGCGTCTGATCTTCGCTCACTAAAATTGAGCTAACTATTCAATAGATAATTGTATTTCTGGATATTACAAATCCCAAAGCTTCCGGGGGCTTCGCCCCCCTGGACCCCCAATAAGCTTTCCAATATGGGTATCCCTTGACTTATTATATTCAGGGTTCCATCGGGATGATTGCAATCGACAGTATTTATCTATTAGACTAAAATTCATCCATACTTGGACAGTGCCCTCGTCATAGCAGGAGCTTGCAATGTGCACTTAATAATCTTCAAATCTCTAAACAGCTAAATCAAAAGCCAATTAACTAAAGAATAGTTAACTCTATATTTACATATAGACAACATATTTATATCTGGATATTACAAATCCCAAAGCTTCCGGGGGCTTCGCCGCCTGGACCGCCAATAAGCTTCCCAATATGGGTATCTCATGACAGATGCTATTCAGTGTTCCTTCAGAATGCTTGCAAATATGTATCTATCAGGCTAAAGTTCATATTGGACAAAGCCCAGCTCATAACATGATGCTTGCAATGTACACTTAATAATCTTCCAATTTCTAAACAGCTGAATTCAAAAGCTTTGGGGCCCCCTAACCCCCCCCCCCCCCCCCCCCCCCCCCTCAGCCATAAAAACCCGGGCACGCTGATGGGTTGTCGCTTCGCTCTCTCGCCAGAGATGGTCAAAATTACGAATCATCCCCCCCAATGGCGAGAAGAAATCGACGCCCTTGCAATACATAGTAACGTCCTTGTACATGTACAAAATGGTACACAACCACTGGAAGTTTGATCAGCAATAAATGGTGATTAAAAAAATACTATGAACATTCGGTTGTACATTGTAATATGCAAAATGCGTGGAAATTATGCACAGTGTATTTCATACAAACTATATAACAAAACGAAAACAATACAATTATATAAATCGTTAACATTTTGACGCAAAAGTAATTGGAACAATATCCTTAATTGAGAACATCGGCTGGGTATAATAGAACGTAAAATGAAGGTCCTGGGCGTTCAATCCTAGTATAATCTTCATCAGAGACAAAATGACAAAAATACCACTGAGA
>JBAMJV010004030.1:0-150000 GCA_037951105.1 Echinarachnius parma
CTGTCCTTGTTCAAAATAAGTACGTGTTACTACTCTTAAAAACTCCTCCCCAAAACCTCACCCAAACTTGCAATTTCTGCGCGCAATTGAATTTTGGGTAACACACCACTTTCTATCGTTCTAATTCAGTCATGCGTGAATTATGTGCCATAAGTTGTATATCAAATAAAAGAAGAGACACATAGCTTTTCAGACATATATATATCATGAAGAAATATTCATTATAACATAACATTTCTGCATGAAACCCGGTTCGTTTTTTCTGGGACACGGTGGTATAGCGAAAGCGGTTCGGTTGAGGTAGCGGTTCGATGCGAAAGCTGCTTAATAATAATTAGAAGCAGGCCCATTTTGGAGAAATGCAAAAAGACTGATGAGGCTTACCTTGGTAAACCCACTCCCATTTCCCTGGTAAACCAAAGAGAGTACGTAGTGAGTAGTAGTAGTAGTAGTAGGTAGTGGAGTGTAGTGGTAGTGGGGTAGTGTAGTGGTAGTGGTAGTGGTAGTAGAGTAGTAGTAGTAGGATAGTAGTAGTTAGTAGTAGTAGTAGTATAGTAGTAGTAGTAGTAGTAGTAGTAGTAGTAGTAGTAGTAGTAGTAGTAGTCATAGGCGTACCCCAGGGGGGGGGGGGGGTTCATCAACTTCACACCCCCCCCACCCCTTTTCAAATCTTAACTGGTCTTGAGACCAAATTTTAGCGGGTCTCAACCGTCATATTCTTGGCTCGTCCTCGAAAAGTGCGACAACCCTGTCGAATCGGACCTCGACCAAGTGCGAAAAAACCGTGTCTCCGCCTCGAAAGTGTGCAAAAAACCCATGTGAGTCTCGGCTCGAAAATGACGAAATTTGTGGTCTCGCTTAGAATGTGCTACACGACATCCCTCCCCCCCCCCCCCCCCCCCCCCCCGCACTTACCGGATTCTCAACCACTGCGATCTTGGTCTCGGTCTCTGAAAAAGGTCGAAAATTTGCGAGTCTCGGCTTTCGAAGTATATTGAACCAAAGTTACCAAACCATGCAAATATTATATCATCAATGACATTGTGTACCTCCCCTCATGCGCTAATTTCCCCTGTCCCCAAACGCCCCCCCCCCCCCCCTCCCGTGGACAAACAAGGTTGTACCCCCCCCCCTGGTCTATAATGTTCGTGACATGAAAACGGCACGACAGAAACGTGTCGGGGGTATATCGTTGAGTATGTAATCGCGCGTGTAATCATATTACAAAACTGTAGACACGATCGGAGCAATACTGATTATTTAACTGACTTGATACCAGCCGCGGTCAGCGGGTCAATCACAACCTCTGACATATATCAGGGCCGGTCGCAATGTATTTTCCCTTTTCATGCATCGTCTATTTATACACGCGCTCAAATTAATTAATGTAGCATGTGAATGAGTCCAGGGGCGTACCGGGGGGGGGGTGGATGGGGGGGGGGAGGTGTGAGGGGGTGGAGGGGGTGGGTGGAGGGTGAGGGGGGGGGGGACTTGCAGCTGCCCCCAATCACTTCACTATAAACATTACAAATTAATACAGCATATGAGACACTGTCTATAGCAAACAAAGATATGCATCATGTACATCGAGTGCGACCGTAATAAATTGTCCCCCCCCCCCCCTCCGCTATCAGTCTGGCTGCGCTATACGCCACTAAATGAGTCGCATGATTAAAGGCCTGTAGAAAGCATCAACTATTATCTTTAAAAATGTTTGTAATACCGAAATAGTTATGGCTTATATAGTCCTAGAGCTAGATAGTATACGTTGTAAAGTAAAATTGATAAACTAGCTGTGGAAACCGGGCTGATAATAAGAAAACTCTCCGCTATTACGCCCCCTAGCATTGGTTGCGCTTGATGATGTTGATGTGAACTAGAAGAAACAGATGAGCAGCTAGAAATAGGCCAACATTTGGCGGTAATGATGTACAACGGCCGGCCGGGAGGGGGGGGTATAATTGGGATGTGCCATCCGCATTTGTAATATAGACATATTATTTTGTCTATACCACATGCTGATGCTTACCCCCAGTGGTACATGTATTGATTTTCATCTCAATTGTCATGCGGGGAGGATGGGAGGGGGGGGGACGGGGGGGGGGGGGGGGGGGGGGGGGGGGTGTACACCTCATGCTAGCTAGCTAAGTCATACAATTATATCAACCGTCTAATTATAACATTAACAATGGACCATCAGGCGGGGGAATACATTACATCAATTATACAGATTATACAATGTTCCTACCTCACTAAAACATGAAACATTTTCCCAAGGAAACCATTTAATGAAAACCTAAAGTCCGTAGACACTTCCTTTTTTCCGATTGTGAGCTATATTTGGGTCTCCAATCACAAACAGATTTGCTGCCAATTATTATACACGCTGTTGCAACTTAGTCTATTAGTGACGGCTAGATATCGTCTGGCCTGAGATGTTACTTCAGAAGGCTGTACGTGCATTATAACCATGATGAACGAGTCCCCGATACCATCTAAGTCTGGTTGGTTGCCTTAGATACGGTCTCTGCAGTCTCGACACTTAATCATGAACGATCGCAGGTGATATGATTACTCTTATTGAAAGACTGGGTCAGCGCAAAGGTCCTATTACTAATAGATTTGTACGCAGTGTGGAAACCTTTTAATAATAAAACATTTAAGTCGCAATCGCATTAATCTTAATCATGATAACACTCTCAACACTTCTGATTAAAGGGCAAGGGTTACATTTTGTTGCAACTTATAAAAAGCCACAACAGAAACATCAGAGGCATAGTTTGTGTAAAACTCGCCGTTATAATCATGATTCGCAAGAGTTGTATCCGGATCTGAACTTTACTGAAGGTCTTCAAATTCCAGCGGATATGCGAGCCCATCTCTCTCTTCTCCCGTGAGCTCCGACAGTTAAAGGGGTAGTACAGTTTTGGTACGGCTGAACTTTAGTAACCAAACATGGGACAGTAACATTATAACTAAAAGTTATACAACTCCACCATGCTCCAAAAGGTATACAAAATTACAAACGATAAGTAAAAAGCCCGTTATCAATAATAAAAGAGCCATTAAAACACAAGAGGGCGCTTTCTAAAAAGGCATTGGTTTCCAACCATTTTTCATATAAAATTATGCATGTGATGGTTATTATTGAAATAATGATTAAATAGAGAGATCATCAACAACTATTTTAAAAAACGCATTTGAAAATGTTTGAAAAGTGCAAGCATTTGTCAAATTTTTTTTTTAAATCATCTTATTATTTGGGCCCCAACAAATTATAAGATCAGATATATTTATTGATATTTCAGCATTCCTGGGCCGATTTTGACCAAATAAAGTTTATTCTGCCATTAAAATTGTATGTTCTCTCAATTCGACACTGAGTTTTTCATTACCTCACAACAAAATTGTGATGTTGTAGCGCCCTCTCTACTCTACCCAAAACTAAACTACCCCTTTAAGCTTTGCACGATGATAGTGGAGCACAGCTAATGTGCACATCGCTATTAGTCATCACTACCTGGAATGCTCCTGGGCAGTGCATCATTAGTGTTATATATGCAATCATTATTAAGGGTGTCAATAGTCTATGACATGACTGAGGTTATTATGATCAGCCTAACACATCTTCGTGTGTAGTTACTTTACATCGCTATCAAGTCATCATCACTCCATGGGGTGCTCCCCGGCATGCAGTAAACTATTAATTGCTATATATACCATCATTAATAAGGTGTATAATAGTCTACGGCATAACTGAGGTTACTATTATTAGCCTTACACATCTTCATGTTTAGTTAATTTACATCGCTATAACAGTCATCACTAACTGGAATGCTCCCCGGCTGTGCATCATTAGTGCACGCTGTGTAATTATTTAAAGGTTTCCATACGTCAGTCATACACAAGTTCGGAAAACCGTGCACGGTTTATGCTCGTTTTACCGAGCACGACTCTACTCAGACATGTACGTGGGGTGTATAGAGGGCACTGCTCTAAATGCTACACCCACAAGCGGCAGTTCTATTCGCAATTTAACCAGGCTCGCTTGTCTAACATGTTTAATGTACTACATAATTGATTCAGTGATTATTTCGCAGCGTGCGAAAGGCATTTACAAGATGGCACCTGGCATATGATTCACGAATTCGACATTTCGAACCACCTTTACGTGCGGTGTGACTATGAACATGAAGGTTCAAAAACATTTAATGTTAACATTGTCTAAAACAAAACTAATGCAGAGCGTAATTGCCGTGTCATTTCCAAGTATTTAAAAAAAATAAACATTTATGAACGGAAATTAACCAGGTATAAAACGGAATCGTACAGCAAATAACGTTTGAGGAAATGCATGGCCCTAGCCTGCTATGGCATAGTAACGGTGTCATGTCTTGAAAATGTCACACGGTGTGAACGTATTGGGCGTAGCGTAGTGGGCTGATTTAGGGGGAGGAGCCACCTATGTTTCAACTAATTTTACAACCTTTGTTTCAACTGTTGGTGTTTTTTTTTTTATTATTGAGGAGGCACGGCACGTGCCACCCGTGCTCAAAGATTACAAGTATATCACGATTTAGTGATTCAAGTAACTAAGATGCTGGTATATTTGTACAGTGGATCGCCTGAAGGTGGCGCTATACATAATATTAATTTTTGTAATCATTTACTATTAAAGTATAATGTGTTACACACATAGGTAATTTATAATGGCGTACTACAAATTATGCAAAACATGCGGTACAAAATGCCTAACAAAATAAAAAACTATTTAGCCTCCTCGCCAAGGTTTATATTGTTGATAAATACATAAATCAAGATCATTTGTTTTCAATTAAACGCCTCGGCTAAGCCTTTTTAATTGTTTCACAGGCTAGGAGCGTGGTAGTTCAGGTATAGTGTGGACACCAGCTATTGCATGATAGTCACACACAAGCATATAAAGTATGACTGCTACAAACACACACACACGCACACACACGCACACACACGCACACACACACCCACACACACACACACACACACACACACACACACACACACACATACACACACACCACACACACACACACACACACACACACACACACACACACGACACACACACAACACACACACACACACACAAGCACACACACACACACACACACACACACCACACACACACACACACACACCACACACACACCACACACACACAAACACACACACACACACACATCACACACACACACACACACACACACACACACACACACATACAACACCTTGTGATATGACCGTACTTCCGAGGAATTGATAATTCCATTGACATATATTAATTTATAAAATTTTCTTCACACTATATTATTTTACAGTTTATGATAGTAGTGTTGTAGACACATTCTTATAGGCGACTATTTATCATGTTTATTATCATGGTCCTTTATATAAAGTGCCTATATTTTGTTCAGAACCCATTATTATCTCACACAACATATTGATTCCCCCAGTGAGTTACAATGCGTTAAACCACCCGAAAAGCTGTTATTAGCCCTACAATATTAACCCCATTCACTACGAGATTCTGAAATCCCCCATAGACTGTGTACATAGCCCCACCCCCGGTTAACAGGTAAATTACACCCGACCAAGCACCCATTGGTACCAACTGGTTTGTGTTCACAGGTTATTAACCCCTTGACTACATGTACACATTCTACGGGGATTTCAGAACATCGCAGGGAGAATATCTTTAAGCGTCAATCAGTTCCGAATGTGGTGTACGTCTTTTGATTGATACACACTCGTTCATTGAAATGTGCTACTTTTAACATAATCTATGTAGATGTTTATATATAGGAAGGAAACGTGGATCCCAATTCGAGGGGAGAGCCTGCCCTCCTCCTATCATCCAAGTAAGACTTGCTAATTTACTGCCCCCTTGTGACGAACAAAAACGAGAGCAAAAAAACACATTTAGCGAAAAGGCTGCACCCCAAATATTTATTTTGTATCTCTCTCTGCCCTCTGTTACGCTGGACATACCCCTGCAGTCTGTGGTCTAACGTGACATGCTTGGAGGTGCGCTCTCTATTATGTCATGGCTGTTCCCCCCCCCCCCCCCCCCCCTCCCCCTTTGCTGTCGGTGATAGTTGGCAATGTCTTCGGAGACACGTCATGCCCCCATCTCCCCGATTGGTACTACGCCACCGAGGGTTAAAGGGAAACTCCGCCCTGACCTGCGCCCCATCCCACCCATTCGTGGTGTTTATTCTGTAAGCATGACGTGAAACTTTAATAGGAAGGCTTGTGGGATCGGGGAGCGCTCCTCTTCAATACATTTTTTGAGGTCAATGCGTTTGTTCTTTTGGCGCCCGCAGGAGGCGCCACTATTTATTCCGCGTGTCTCGCGCAATATATTGGTGGCGTAATGAACACATAACACGCATCCATCATCCCCCCGACGTGGACCCAGCCACACGAATGATGTGTTTCTTCCCTGCTTAATGTGCAATATTTTTCGGCAACATTTTCGCTTCCGTCATTAACCTATTGACTACAATAACTTGTAATGTTTTGTCAGACTTAATACAAGCTACACCATGCGCCAGTAGTGGTTGGGTTAACTCTAAGATAGCGGATACCGAGTATATGACATTGTGTTAGTTGTATTTGGAGTGACACTATCTAAAAGAAATTGGAATGGTTGGAATTATCAAGATTATCAAGCATTTGTCTGGAACGTTGCAGTTGATACTACGATAAAGTAAGTAATACAAAAAAAGGGGAAATGAAATTCATTACCTACGGAAATGTGTTGAAATATTATGTAATCACCGTTTTTCGAGATTATTTACCTATTTATGGGAATCGCATGATATCGTAGGGAGCATGTTAATGAATGAATGCTGCACTAGCTGGAATCGTTGAGATTGTCTTCAATTGATTTAATAATATCACAATTTTCACCCGAAGTTCATCCAAGGACGTCTGTCCATTAGAATGTTAGAGATGAGAACAAAACCGGTGTCTGAGTGTGGTTGTGTGCATGTGCGTGTGCGTGTATGTGTGTGTGTGCGTATGCTTGTGTGTGTATAGTGTGTATTATAATTACTCTATGATAATAAATGAGCATGAATGGAATTACTCGAAGAGCAATGACACATTGCATGCTGTCTAAATCATTCGACAATTTGCTATATAGCACGCACCTCGATTACCCTCTAAACATTCTAAATGGGTTTCATACACGATTAGCTATATAATATCCTCTTTAAACAAAGGGTGTCCCAACTTGTCTGAGACTGAGATTATGGTGATTGTATCATAGATACATAAATTGATATAAAAAGATCCAATTTCATATTTATTAAAGCGATCCATTAACTTCATGAGGTTTTTTTTCCCGAAAGTGATAATTAAAACTTTAAGTATCAGTATCCTGGTAAGATTTGTCAGAATTATACGTGTTAGATTGGCTAGATTCGTAGAAACATTTAACTTTTTTACCTAGTAAAAAATTGAAAATTGATGACAGATCTTATCACCTACTGCCTAATGACTTTGACTGCAATGAGTGCAATCGAAAATCATTCCGGAATGTGTTTGCAATTTCTCCATTAATTAGGGAGGCATTTGACAAATCAAAACCCATATCATTCGTCTCTTAACACAAGCAAAACAACAAGGTACAAGAGAAGTGTAAAAGCTCCGAGTGATTTTGGTCTGAATAATTGTGCGATGACGATGTTGCGAGCGATGACAAACTTGATAGAGTTATCAGAATAAGGTCGACACAATTTGTATTTAATACCCTGTAATTAAATCGGCGTAATTTATAGTTGGCACAGTATAATCTATTCAAGGTTCACACTTAATCAATGAACAGGCTGGAAAGTAGCCCAATAATTATATAATACCCCCTGTTACCAAGTGGTTACATAATCACTTCCCCTGTACCATTTTCCTGCATAGCCTGTGACTGTGTGCCACGTTCATTTCGAAGACTGGATATTCGCGGTAGTACATTATCCAGGTCATGAGCGAAGTAATAATATTATCTTACATTCGATCGATGATTCCTGATTACATAAGTATATGGAAGGAATCGGGTTTTCGCGAAATATATCATTATTACGATCTGCATTGCACATAGACTCAAGTTAACATTTAAAGACACCACTGGTCGCCATATTGAACTAGCCTAGTTGGCGCGCACTGCATTACTCTGATTCAACGTGCATTACGCACCGTGCGCAGTGCGTTCGCAAGATGGCACCGTGCATATGGTTTACGAATCCCAACTACCTTTAAAGTGATCCATTAACTTTATATTTTCCCCCAAAAGTAATTTTTGAGACTTCAATCATGATCATATACCAATTTCATTGTAAGATTCGCGAGAATAATATGTGAGAATTTCATAGAAAAGAAATTTTCATAGAAAAGTGAAAACAAAGAAAACCAATGTCTGATTTTATCCCGATCGTTCGCGTGCCGCATCCGAATTCAGATACTTCGATCGGAAACCGTCTATATATAGACGCTCTCAAATTAAGTCTTAAATATATCCATGATTATGGAGACATTTTAATAATCAAACCCATTTCATTCTTCTGTTACCATAAGCCAAACAACAAGGTACATGAGAATTGGGAAAGTGATTTTGGTTGAAATTGTACAAAGTAAATTGATCACTTTAAATCAAATCTCAATCCACAGGTGCTATGGGTTTCTGATGGTACCTGTAGAATTACAAATAGGCCCTAAAGTACATGTAATACGTTTCGTTACGTAACGTTTATTAATACATGTGATATTCGATCAATTTATTGTAATTATCTCAAACGGAAATTTACAACAACCAATTTTTTTAATTTAGTCCAAAACCAAGGGAGTTTTTGTTTTATTTTCAAATGGTTATTCGAGAGCATCCATACATATATCACACATTATTGCTACTTCCACACCGATTAATATGACGATAGGAAACATAATTAGGACACTCTAAGATATTGTGAGACAATGTCACACATGTCCCCTAAGGACATTTAGTTTTGTTCACAACTTGTAACCATGGTAGCGTGAACTCAAGTTTTAATTAAAATATATACAAACAAGATCAAAATGCCAGCATGAGTGAGAGTATACAAAAATAGTATAATTTCCAACTCAAAAGATGTATTGGTAACACACAAATAAATTGCTGTGTAATGGATAAAAACCGAAACCTGAACACAAAGGTGCCAATTGAAAAGCCCATTAATGTTTATATTAAGCAAATAATAACCGTTGGTGAAGGTGATGGGACAAACTATCACTTCCGAGGCGAGCTGGATGTAGCTATCTTTCCGAAGCGAAGCTGAAGAAAGATAGCGTATACATTCAGATCGCCGAGGAAGTGATAGTTTGCCATCGCCTGAAACCAAAAGGTGATTATTTGCTTTATATTCCACATCGAATTTCTAGATCTAGTCTAAGCAGGCCTAGTCTAACTCTAAGTACTGTTACTAGGTTTGATCTACTTACCAACAATGTTATTCCAATTTCGGTAACAGGGTAACTCCATGACAATTCCATTATATTATAACAATTCAAAAGTCAACGGTAACTCCTTGAAAATTCCAAAAGTTAAAACGCGAAATGTAAACTCCCCCAAAAACAGTTCAAAGTCAACAAACACGAAAATAGAGTCTCCCCAACACTTGGTCTAGCGCTTTCAAGACCAAGTCCATGTCAAACAGTTCGTCAAAATGTATGCTTCCAGCATCGCAATAATCTTGGAACACTTTCAGGCTGAACTTAAGTTGTCGCTTTGTATTTTTACTTTCACTCTCAAGCAAAAAATGGTCAATTTCAGCTTCGTTAGAGCTCAAATCTTACGTCGAACAACAGAACAAGCAGCACACGGTGTAATGTACGATACATATCATGTATGGTACAGTGCATAGCGTATGCATACAGCTTCAGTGTGCTACGTATGCACAACGAATAAAATTAAATTTGTAATTCGCGCGCATAGAGTTATCACGCCACATCATTTGGGTACGGAATTTGAGTGGCCACACACGAGCTCCACAGTCAAGTCAATGCAATCGCGGAGTGTAGATAGTACTTTACCAATTATCTAGTGAGTGCAACGCACTTTCACCCAAGATATCTACACAGTGTAACGAAGTTTTCTTCTCCCATCAATGATGGGCGAAACTATGTTTCATCACGTGATTAACTTTTGACCAATCGTAGAGCAAGATTCTTAGTATGTGGAATATAATAGCTATTATAATCTTCGGAGAGTGGTATATAATACACGAGTCGCGAGCATTTATTGCAGCATACATAAATTATTACTATACCGGTCCTGTATAATCTTGGCCCACGAGCCCCACTTTCTGCATAAGCCTCCTCCATACGTTTGTTAAGTTTTGTTCATTATGTCGATGATTTACAAAATATTATAAATATATGATTTACAAAATTATTATATGATTTACAAATGTCTTAGTACAAATATTTATTTTTGATTAATTGATTTGTTTTCATGTATACACGAATCACTGATTCATTATATTAAAGGGATCTAGTAACTTTGTTGACATGACTGTGCAAAAAGGGATGAATGGTTCATAAAAATGTGTAGTGTTTTCATCTGATATGTCCACTGAGTAATGCGTGAAAATTTCACGTAAAATGGATGTTTACGGCCGAGTAATGAGCGAAAATGCAAAGTGATATTCACTAACTCATTGCAATGACTTTGTACACGGTTATGACTATCCAGCGGATAGTTAAAAATCCAAACACTTCCATCGTAAATATTCGAATAACCGAAACCTGTTCCATGCTTCAATTGTATACGAATACAACAAGGTTTGAGAGAACCGCTATAGAGTTCCAAGTATTTTTTGAGGATTTGGACAATGTTACTAGATCCTTTGAAGTTAGTTTGATTATACCTCGTAATATGTATATATTTATGTTGAAAAAAAAATCAAACCAACTAAAATATTATTGCAAGGAAATTATTAGCGATCGTATAGCTATAGTTCGACTAATAGGCTCTTCACTCCAGACGTTTATTTCTGTATTTATACAGTGTTCATCATTTCGCGTTGAACAAGTGAAACGATCGATATGGTGTCCGTCAAAGGTATGCTTTAATATTACTTTATTGCCTCTTCTTTTACTTCATAATATCGCGTGGAACATGTATACAAAGATCGATTGAGCGTTCGCCAAAAGTTTGTTTGATTAATATGGACAAATGCGCTTATGTGCGCATGTTTGTTTTACCATTGACAATGCAATTACTCACCTGAACATGGGAAACCAGGTATATCAGTGCAACACCGGTCACGCTGCCTCTAATCAAATGCTAATAGAGGTCAGCGTCTTGTAGGTGGAAATTTGGATTACGTGTTCGCGTCCTGTTACTGTTAGTCTTCACCAATTATTTTGAGACAGGTACAACGAGTGAATCTAGTTCAGCTATAGATAATCATGATAATATCAGTCGATGATCTCGACTCTAATTTTACCCTATACATCGCGAAAAGCAATTGGTCGCGCTAAGCCAACATTATAGCACACTCTTGTTCGGACGAGGTCCCTCAATCATGTAAATCATTTGTTAATTGCGACGGAAATTTGATCGCGCTAAAGCCAAAAGATAACACAATATCGTGTACGGTATATGTCAGGTGAACGCGGATTTGTGCTCGTCGTGATTTAGCATGGGAAAACGCGATATTAAGTTTGACATTTGTAAAATAATTATAGTCTAGAACCTATTATTATAGACTCTTTACTTCAGCCGTTAACTTTTCTCCTTTGTTATCATATTCATTTCGTCATCATCATGATCATATAGTCGTAGCAATTGTGATTGTGTGTAGACCGGATACATGTTTGTTTTACTCTTCGGCACATGCGACTATTGTGTAACCGTATCAACTCTCATATTCTACAGCTCTCTCCATTAAATTAATACCTTATTGCTCTAAGCAAACGCTGCGAGAGTTCAGTGTCTTCTATATAGCTCTGCTAATCGCAACATGGATTGTATGAGGGGTGCTCAGATCAATGCTCGGAAGTAATGATTACGTATTCATATTCCGGCACAAAACAGTACATCAACACGATCAGTTGAGCTGTAGTAACACGCGCATGGTACGGAATAATAATATACTGTAACAGGGAATAACTTTACGCAGCTGCCGGACAATAACATTGGACATACAAGCTAGGAATATGCATTATAATCAAGGTAAACGATTTTATTTCCCTCAATAAAATTTGACATGCGCTTTTATATACGTTTAATGGTTTCCGCTGTTATTTATACAGGCATGACAGGTAAGAAGGGTGTTACATATAATATATCCATTGCAATGCATTTTTCTATAGAGTACCGAAGCTGTGACATCATAGAAATCTATATTTAGAATTTTTCAATTTGAACTTCATTTTCCGAAAAATCTTACAAAATAATGCCTAAAGGTTGAAAATCAATCGAATATGTGACGAATGTGCATATCTCAGCCAATACTTAACATATTCAATTGATTTTAACATTTTGGACATTATTTCTGATGCTCTTCCGGAAAATGAAGTTCAAATTTTGAAATTCTACAAAAAGATGAAGACGTCACACTTGACCGCTCTATATGCATGAGTGACATGCTTGAAGGCTAACCACATCAAGGCGATTGGCGGGCGATTGGCTTTGCAAGTGAAATTATTAATTTGCAATAGCAAAGTGGATGTGATGTACATGGTTTTATGTTGAAGGTGTTAGTAAAATGCATGTTTTTGAGAGAGCGGGTTGTATATACTTGCGATAACAGTAATCTCCGCTTAATTGGGAAAGCTTTTGCAAAGTTAAAAACAACAACCATGGATATTGTACCCCTTTAATATGTTTACACGATATATTGTCCTAAACATGAATATATAAACGAAATATTTGGTCAAATCCGTGACAGGGTACCTCTCCGATTAACGTTACCACTGTAGCTAAAACTGCTTTAAAAATATAATGTGAATATCTGACGCATGTATGATGATGTGGAACCTGTTTAATGTTGTATAGATCCACCTCGAAACATGTCTGTGTCAGGGGTGTCGATCCGTTTTTGAGATTGGGGGCGCGAAATTTGAAAAATTTTCCAGAGTGACCACTGAGAGAGCTAAAAGCCCCACATTGGCATGCCCGGAAGTTTTATTATGCGCTCATTGAAAGTGTCTTGATGGCTCGAAGACCTGACTTTGGGGGGCACCCACATTTGGGGACAATAATGGGGGTCCAGGGGGCGGAGCCCCCGGAAGCTTTTAGATTTCAGATATTTGCTCCTAGCATGGGTGTTAAAATTGTATAAAATAGTGAACCTACTCATAACGTATTTTTAAAGGGCATAGCGAGGAAAAGACTGAGCCTTGTATGAGATCGATCCACGTGATCATGTATACTATAGAGCCATCGAAATAGTCTAGGGCATTGGGCTCCCATGAAACTAAGCAAGGGCGTCAACAATTTCTCAAAAGTGTAGGGGAGACATTGCGAGGAAGCGTAGCGACCGAGCGGGGGAGGGTGTGGGAGGGGGTGTCCCCCTCCCACAGTAGGGAGCTTTTGTATTTTTGGGCGTGAAATTGTGCGATTTGGTGCACACCTGAGACAGAAATTTCACGTAATATGAAGTATATAGGTATGGAACCAAACATACATAATGACAAAGGGAGGGGGACAATCTGCTCCTTTTTCAAATGTGGGGGGACATGATATTCCAATTTGATTTGCGTTCAGCGCATATGTACCGAGATTATTTTATTTTCTGTGACGGTGTGCTATCTATAGATGAGGGTTTAATAAACTTCGTTTGAGGTGTGCTTTTGAGAAATTATGCTGCCCAACACATTTCAAAAGGTGAGTTCCCGCAACCCAAATGAAACTTGCAATATGAGAAACTGTATGCGCGCGAAGCGCGCGGCAAAAAAGAGATTTACAGTCCTTTTCAAACTAAAAAACGGCTATTTTGAAGATTAATTATTGATAAATGTGTCTTTCCCCTATTTCACTCGATTTTTTTCTTCCTCATTTTCGGAATTATTGGGGGGGCGAAATGATATGTTCGCCCCCCCAATATTTTCATTAGGGGGGCGACCGCCCCCCTGCCCCCCCCCCCCCCCCCCCCAGGATCGACACCCCTGGTCTGTGTTATACAAACTCACGGGTTTGATTTGATTTGGTTTAATGGTACGATTACCCGAACCTCAATCAATAATTACAGACACGTATACATAATATTCTGTTATGTTATGGAATAATAATGGTAGTGGGCTATTCAAGTGGGCTATTAAACGTCTGGTATTTTGTATCCGTCTCTCTTCATAAATAATCGATAATGTATTGTCGCCGTGTTCTTGTAGTTGCTTTTGTCGTTGATGTTGTTGTCATTTTATATTCGTCCCGTAATGGCATGTTGTTGTTCAGTATTGTTATAAGTATGATCCATTATACTAGGTTTGCCTTATTATTTATATAACAATATGTAACGCACTTTGTGTTGTACCCTGGCCCTGGAATGAACCCACGATGTGCTAAGTATGTCTGTGTTCAATGTCCCAGTCACACAATGTCCGTAAAACCTTTCCATATAGCCACGAAAAGCCGATTAAAGTACGATTGACTGGCGATTACTTTACGGCGTAAACACCTCATATCGTGAGCCTCGTAAAACCACGGAAGCCCCCGAATGACCACGAAACAGCCACGTCAGACTCTAGATCACTCCCTTAACCGTATCACGAGCCATGTCGTGGAAGACATTTTGAACATTTTGAAATTTCAGTTCTAGCTGCCTTCGCGTACGTGGCACGTAAACCCAGTTCTGCCACGCATTGTCACGTACCGCCACGTATTGCCACGGACTAGTCACCGAATAGACCCGTTTTGTTGCATTCCACAAACATATCAATGTGTGGTTCTACAAGTATAACGGCAAAGCTTTACGTATATATGTGTAACTGGGACATAATATAATGCACGCCATGTGCTATGCAAGTGCACGGTATTGCACTCCATCGATTGATATCATTGTGCTTCATTTTACAATCAATAATAATCACAAAGTAATAGCAGGGAGGTGGTGGTAATGGCACGCATTTTGTTCCATTAATATAACTGACATTACAATAATGTTATCATGGCACATCTCTAATTTAACCTGTTAAAGGACGGTTTAATTATATGTGCACTTATAAACAATACAATTTATTCATAAAAACCGACCATATATACATATAGTCATGAAGTATTATGATTATCCAGGGATTTTAACTAATTCTCTCTAGTTCACATGGTATCGCAGTTATAATATGCATTATTCAGTTTTTGCTCTGCGTGACTATACCGAAACCAAAACCTATTAATACAGCAGAGAATAGCAGATTAGTAATGTTATACTATTTTCCTGACTAATTAACGGAATTACATTGATCGGTGGAGTTATGGCCTGCACACAAAGTAATGCAGTATTGCACATGTTGTAATTAATGTTTAAAGGGATCTAAACCCCTCAAAAAAAGTTCGGAAACTCAAGTTTGATCGATCATATCTCTCGTATTTTTTAATAAGAATACTCGAAATCGGTGTCACAATAAAGCCTCATTATATACCTTTCAAACGATGCATTATGTGTAGTGATTATGCAATTGGGGCGATTGCAGTAGCCCAGAGAATAGGGGGAGGCAGGAAGTGAAATCTCGCAAAATGGCCCCAATGCATTCAATTTACGAGTGCATGACTGTGTTGATCAGTTTTTTAAAGGTTAACATTCTATTGAATACTGCCACCCTTTCCATTCATCAAAATTGTTGAATTTGATACCATTTTAATGGAAATTATCTCTTCATTACGATGGCATATTAATCGTAAGGATTATGCAAATGGAGTGTGTGCAGCGAACCGGAATATGGAGATGGGTCGAGTGTGAAATCAGACAAAAAGATATGGAGTTGACAAAAAATCAGAGCGTTGCATTTTTTTCGAGCTTTTGGGAGGATTTTTTAGCATTTCAAATAAAATATTCATGATCAAATATGATATCAACGGAAAGCCCAACAACTCTTCTGTATGAAAATGTGAAATTTATAATGATTTTTGTAAAGGGCGGCTGCAGGGAGATGAATGGGAGGGAGCCTCAAAAGTGACCCATTTTGAAACGCTCTGATTTCAAGGCATTATTCATGCGTTTTCAATTGAATTCCTCTCATTCATGGCCAACTCATTCAAGTCGCATTACATCCTCTACACAATGGTATACAGATACCGACACCAAATCAGAGCGTTTTGAAATGGGTCACTTTTGAGGCTCCCCCACATTCATCTCCCTGCAGCCGCCCTTTACAAAAATCATTATAAATGTCATATTTTCATACAGAAGAGTTGTTGGGCTTTCCGTTAATATAAATTTAAATCATGAATATTTTATTTGAAATGCTAAAAAATCCTCCCAAAAGCTCGAAAAAAATGCAACGCTCTGATTTTTTTTCAACTCCATATCTTTTTGTCTGATTTCACACTCGACCCATCTCCATATTCCGGTTCGCTGCTCACACCCCATTTTCATAATCCTTACGATTAATATGCCATCGTAAGGAAGAGATAATTTCCATTAAAATGGTATCAAATTCAACAATTTTGATGAATGGAATGGGTGGCAGCATTCAATAGATTGTTAACCTTTAGAAAACTGGTCAACACAGTCTTGCACTCGTAAATTGAATGCATTGGGGCCATTGTGCGAGATTTCACTTCCTGCCTCCCCCTATTCTCTGGGCTACTGCAATCGCCCCAATTGCATAATCACTACACATAATGCATCGTTTGAAAGGTATATAATGAGGCTTTATTGTGACACCGATTTCGAGTATTCTTATTAAAAAATACGAGAGATATGATCGATGAAACTTGAGTTTCCGAACTTTTTTTGAGGGGTTTAGTAACATTGTCCAAATCCACAAAACTTACTTAGACATCTAGGGGTTCTCTCATACCTTGTTGTATTCGTATGACCATTTGAAGCATGGAACGTACGATTGAAGTGTTCGGATGACTTACTCGGCCATTATTATATCCATTGAAGGGATAGTCGAGTTTTGGTATAGAGGGCACTAAACAAAATAATTTGTTTGTGAGATAATGAAAAACTGAGTGTCAAATTTGAAAGAGCATACAATTTTAATGACAGAATAAACTTTATTTGATCAAAATCAGTTCAGAAATGGCTGAAATATCCATAAACATAACCATTTGTAATAATTGTGGGGCCCCACAATTATTCGATAATTTTGAACCAGCCGTTAAATATTTTTTTTAAATGCTTCCTCTTTTCAAAAATTCACAAAAGAGGTTTCTAAATAGTTGTTGATTATCTCTCTATCCAATCACTATTTCAACAAAACATCACATGCACTATATTTCATTTTAAATGGTTACAACCAATGAGTTTTTAGAGAGCGCCCTCTTTTTGAATGATAACAGGCTTTTCATTTGTGATTTTTCATTCCTTTCGAGCATGGTGGAGTTATATTAATTATTAGTTTGTAATGTAATTGTGTAGGTTTTGGTTACTAAAATTCAGTCTGACCAAAACTCAACTATCCCTTTAAACGTGAAATTGTCACACGTTACACGTTACACGTCACCGCGACTATTTTTCTTGATTAAAGGGACTTAGTAACATTGTCCAAATCCTCAAAATAAAATTGTAATTCTAGCGGTTCCTTTATACCTTGTTGTATTCGTATTAACAATAAAATCATGGGACAGCTTTCGGTTTTTCAAATTTCCCTTTCATTACAAAGATATGTATGATTGAAGTATTTAGATAAGAAAATCTCCGGGCGAGATTTTCATCCCTGTACAAAGTGAATGCAGTGAGTTGGTGAATATCACCCAATATCACTTTGCATTTTCGCTCATTACTTGGCCATACATTGTCCGTTTGACCTGAAATTTTCACACAATACCCTGAGGACATATGAGATAACAACAGTATACATTGCATCAACCATTCATCAGTTTTTTCACATCTCAACAAAGTTACTAGATCCCTTTAAGAAGGGGTTTAAGACAGTAGACATAACACTGAACCGGTGTGAATTTTTCACCGTGCCTTTACTTTAAACGATACTTTTGAACACCGTTTAAACAATGTCAGATTCGAATGGTGGATTCTTCATGACCCGTTCAAAATTCATCGTCATGAAATTACAATTGTATGATTATGATCCTATCTCAGTACAATTACACGTATAACTACACGTATAATTACACATATAACACGTATTTGTACGCGATACACCAGTAGGTGGACTGTACTACACCAGAAGAAGAAGAACTATTATTAAAGGGGTAGTTTAGTTTTGGTAGAGAGGGCGCTGGGCGCTGCACATCACAATTTTTTGTGAGGTAATGAAAAACTGAGTGTCGAATTTGAGAGAACATGCAATTTTAATGGCAGAATGAACTTTATTTGGTCAAAATCGGCCCAGAAACGGCTGAAATATCAATAAATATATCTGATCTTATAATTATTTGGGCCCAAATAATTAGATGAATTTTTCAAAAAATTAAAAAAATGCATACACTTTTTCAAAAATTTTCAAAAGCGTTTTTTAAATAGTTGTTGATGATCTCTCTATTTAATCATGATTTCAATAAAACATCAGATGCATAATTTTGTATGAAAAATGCTTAAAACCAATGCCTTTTTAGAGAGCGCCCTCTTGTGTTTTAATGGCTCTTTTTGAATGATAATGGGCTTTTTACTTAGTCGTTTGTAATTTTGTATACCTTTCGAGCATGGTGGAGTTATAACTATTTGTTACTGTCCAGGTTTGGTTACTAAAGTTCAGCTTTACCAAAACTGTACTACCCCTTTATATTCAAAGGACCTACGTTTGTTGCTGTCATTTTCAATGCCGCGTTACCTCTATTTTCTAATGTGCCTGCCCGGCATATGACGGGGTCCCAGCCACGATGTATCGACTGCTATGTACATACACACACCAAATTGAGGCACGTTTTGCAGGGATCGTCTCTGATCATGGGCTTTAGTTTTACGACTTTTATAGGCAAACATTGCGATGACCTCGCAGCGGTCTGCTTGAGGACGCAGGATGGTGACGTGGACCAGTTATCCTGGTATACGTTGTGGACACCATTAGTCATGCTATAGTCGGGGTAGGCCTACTTTGTTGTCTTGTGCAAAATTTACTGAAGAAAATTTGTATTTCTCTGATCTGATATGTCTACCGTTTACTGCTAGAGGATGGGTTAGAATTCCATGCTAAATGAATGTCATATGACCGAAATGTGAGCAGCTAAACTGCAAAGTGATTATTCGCTCATTGCACTAACTTTGTTAGTCAGAAATAACCGACTCGTCACGGGGTCCCTTTAATAGGGTCACTGGAACCAGACGCAGTCTCAGTGGAACAATCATCGGAACATAGACTGATTTGTCGGTCTATAACTTTGTACACACTACAGTAGTTGAAAGTTGTGAGTTACACGGAAACACGATATTACAATTATAAAGGGTGAATATAAGGCTTACAAAATAGTCTACAATGTGCACTAATAACTCACTGGCATATATCCCTGGGACGCATTGCGCGTAGTCCCGCCTATATATAGACAGATAGAATGTCAAGGAAGCAGTAAGGATATCATTAGAGGCCTAAACTCCAGACATGCTAGAAGAGGAAGACAATGAAAAGGTCGCGTACCATTTGGAGTGACCCCCTATATTACCCCGGGAGAACAAGCCACCTCATCGCTGTGACCGATTTCTACACATCTGTAGAAGTGTCTAAATTTCATTTACTCTAGATTTTCCAGTGAGGTGGGAGGTGGATAGGCTGGGCATCGCTTGTGGCAATCATATCACTCACTCTGACGCAAACGCGAGACCGCCCTTTCATTTTCACTTTCTCCTCCGCGTCTTTCTTTCTTTCTTCAAACTGATTTGCAATGCCTTCCTAATGAATTAAACCCTACTGCCTTTCTGACCATGTCCCCCCCCCCCTCCCACAAACACGCTTTTCATTTGTGTATGGGAATGATGGGGGTGATTGGAAATACGTGAACATTTGGGAAAACGCGATAGGATAGTGGATCACTGATTGCCCCCACCCCCTTTTTTGAGGGGGGTAGGGATACCAATGAGAAAATAATATTGTTTTGAAGATGGGGTGAAATTGTTTTTTTTTCACACTAGACATGATGGGACTGTCCACCCCCCCCCCCCCCCCCCTCTTCTCTTTGATATCCCTGCAGGCTGCGCCCCCATGTCTGTCCCCACTTACCTCTTGTCCCGATCCTTCCTGTTCTCAACTGTTTTAGTTTCGTTAGACCTTTTCGGGGGGTACCGTAACAGCCTCTCTAAATGTACTTTTGTTTATTCCTTCCTTATATCATAAATAAATAGTAGGCAATCCAGGAAATGGATTTCACCGGAGCAGTCGTATACTAGTAAATTAAATCATGACAGACCCACCTTTGACTAATCCATAATACCTGATTAATTAAGCTAATGCTCTACAGTCGTCAACGCATGATTATTACAAGTTGAAAGAAACGACTATTGAAATGCACTCGCCCTTTTTTACATGACTTTGATAACTACAGTCTTCTAAAAACAAACTGTTATGTATTATAATGGAACTAGTTGGTTAACTTTGAAAGTTTGAAGTTTACCACTATCCATCCATTGGTTTCACTGTTATTGTTCTCTAGCTTGCCAAGTTTTATTTTTTCTTTGAGCACGACTTGTTTTAAACCTCAAAAACAGTCTAGACGAGGTTCATGGGTCGAGTATGTAAACGGAATATACCTAAAACAGAGAAGTGGGGGACCTAGCCCTTTCCTAATACCATGAACCTACTACACCAACTGGAAATGGAAACATTTAACAATATTCAATACCACTTTAGCAAGGGGGTGCTCGATAACGAATCCCAAAACCAAGACGGTCAAGAGGATTTGATATAATGATAATAAAGTCTGACATCCATAATAAAAGAGAGAGACAAAACTAAAAACATAATCTGCGTTACTTAAGTAATTTTATGTCAGTGTACAAGGTAACGGACAAGTAATTTTATGTCAGTGTACAAGGTAACAGACAAACAACTGCTACGAGCATGGCTGTGGCGAAATGGTGTGGATATGTACTAGTATACCCCGGCCTTGCCCGATGATTGGACGATTCATGAGCATCCTACATTAAAGTGATCCAGTAACTTTGTCAAATTCAAACAATATCATTTGGAGCATTCGCACTTGTATTGTACCTTGTTGTATGGCTTATGTTTCCCAAATTATGGAGATATTTTAGACTGAATAGAAAAGTGTTCAGGAACGTACCCTTCGTGATTGTACCGTAGTAAAAATATCCGAATTCGGATAATTCGATCGTTCATATTATCCGAATTCGGATTCTTCGCGTGAACCATCGGGGATCAATCTGACATAAAGTTTCGTTATGCCTCCGCCAACGAAGTGGCCGGATGCATTATGTTTTAGGGTTGTCCGTCCGTCCGTCCGTCCGTCCGTCCGTCCGTCCGTCCGTCCGTCCGTCCGTCCGTCCGTCCGTCCCGTTTTCGTTCTCGCGATATCTCAAGAACCGGTTGACGGAACAATTTCAAACTTGGTATGAGTGTACATATTGGGGTGACAATGATCTGATTAGATTTTAAGGGTCATGAGGTCAAAGGTCAAGGTCACAGGACTCAATATATATGCAAAAATGCCTCGTTCTCGCGATATCTCAAGAACCGGTTGACGGATCAATTTCAAACTTGGTATGAGTGTACATATTGGGGTGGCAATGATCTGATTAGATGTTGGGGTTCATGAGGTCAAAGGTCAATGTCACAGGCCTCAATGCATGGATATGTGCAACAATGCCTCGTTCTCGCGATATCTCAAGAACCGGTTGATGGATCAATTTCAAACTTGGTATGAGTGTACATATTGGGGTGGCAATGATCTGATAAGATTTGGAGGGTCATGAGGACAAAGGTCAAGGTCACAGGACTCAATATATATGCGAAAATGGCTTTTAATGGCAACATTTCAAGAACTGAAGGTCAGATTTCAATCAAACTTGGTACCTACCTGAATGTATCATAAAGAGTCAACGTAGCCATAAAATGTTGGGGTCATGAGGTTGAGGTCAAGGTCACAGGACTCATTATACATGCAAATAAGCTTGTAATGGCAAAATCTCAAGAACTAAATGTCAGATTTCAATCAAACTTGGTACCTGAATGTTTCTTAGGGAGCCAATGTAGCCATCACAGTTTGGGGTCATATGGTCAAGGTCACAGGACTCAAAATATATGGAAAATATAAACAAATTAATTCAGTGCATGTAAATTTGGGCTTGATATAAAAATCGCGTAATAGCGGAGGCATAATTTTCGACTGCGCGCAGTCGAAGATCCATCTAGTTAACTAGGCAAACAGCGTTGTTTTTTCGATGAAAGTTTCACACAGATTCAGATGGATGTTATACGATGACTATTATTATGACTGAAGTCTCAAATATCATTTTTGGAAAAAATCTTATAAAGTTAAGGGATCATTTAAAAGTGATCTAGTAAAGTATCCACTAGATATTCTAAAATCCCGAACACCTCGATCATAACGAAAGCGCATATTGGAAAAACCTAAACCCGTCCCATTGGTAATACTCAACGAGGTATGCGAGAACCGCTAGAGTTCTAAGTAAATGTTGTGGATTGTGACAATATACTGATGATCTCTTTAAATGTAGGCAATGACGATGATAGTGAGTTCTATAGTTATGTTAACATTTTATGATGGCGTATATAGAAACTGACAGAGGGTTGATTTCTATGATCTGATATGTCCAAGTGATGAGTTGGGTATGAAAATTACACTTTAAATTAATGTCATAATTATGACCGAGTAGTGAGCGAAACTACAAAGTGAGTGAGCGAAACTACAAAGTGCTATAATTATAATTGCTAACTCATTAGCAATTATAATTGCTAACTCATTGCCCTATTTTTAAGTTTGTATACAGTTGAAATGATTTACATGCTTTTTTTTCTTCTTCAAACTAAATCCGAAATATATCAACGACAAATATAAAATGTAAAACACCAAAGATGTTTTCATACTTATATCGAGAACCAGATGAAAGCAGCCAGGCATGGAAGAACCACTAGAGATACAAATGAGTTTGGTCGATTCATACAAAGCGTGACTATTTCCCTTGAGAAAAAAAAAAGTGTTTCATTACACTCGAAATAGCATTCCGCAGTAGCTTTTGTAACGAGCGGGTGGTTTATCCTTATAAGTGGACCTTGTTATGGTATTGCGTTCCTCGTGTAAATATTCTTACGTGTTCGGCTTAAAAAATGGTTCACTGTACTTTTTGTCCGCCGTTAAAGGGACTAACATTGTCCAAATCCTCAAAACTTACTTGGAACTCTATAGTGGTTCTCTCATACCTTATCATATTCATATCAACACTAAAAACACGGGGCAGGTTTCGGTTTTTCAAATTTCCATTTCGTTCAAAAGATATTTACGATTGTTCAGACTTCAGATATGAAATTGTGTACGGGATAATTTCATGCAGTGTACAAAGTAAGTACAATGAGTTAGTGAATATCACTTTGCATTTTTGCTCATATCTCCCAAAAAAAACATCAAATTAACGTGAAATTGTTCACATTACTTTGTGGACATATCAGATCACTCCAATACACATTTTATTAATCACTAATCACTTTTTGCACCAACAAATTTACTAGATCCCTTTAATGTTTTGTTACTCATTTTTTTTACGAGCACACACGCATGCACTGGTGCAGCAAATTGTCCAATCTTTGCTCGTTATGTTTTCAGCGAATTTTGATATCATTGATGCATTCATGTAATTAATGTGATAACATAATTATCTCCCATCGCCGTCATTCTACAGTTATGTCCTGCCAACGGGTTTACACTCGCCTTGCCAGTCATAATATGAATCCCCTTTACCACGGCATACGGTATATCTATCTTGTGTGTTGTCTATGTTTTGACTGGGCAAAATAATAATTCTTAGTTCATTATGTGTATATTAATCTGTATGTAGGATATGCCCATAGACAATGATATGACCTACATGACTATAGCGCATAACACGTATTTTGATATTGCTACTATAACTTGCAGAAGACAATACATTCTGTGGCACACCAGCGAAAATGGAGATTAAAAACTCAAAGCCCAGAGATGGTTAATGCATCACTTTGTTGTTAACTAACATTACTTGTCAAATGTTATATACTTGAATGCTTGCCTGAGGTTTGCCCGCCATGGCAACACCTATTTATATGCATGCAGTTCGGTTTTCAAGACAAAATGTTGAAAATGTGAATTAAGAACATATCGATGGAATTGGTTGACTCTTGGTCCTCGGAGAAGAACTTCAAGACAAAGCAGTGAGGTTGAGAAACGTGGACGTTTATATTATGTACATGATATATGAGTAAAGTTCGTGGCAAACAAAGTGAACGCGGACATGATTTTTATTGGCAAATTATCTGCATTGACCTTCGAGATATTTTGTAATGACCTATTATTTGCTTCGATAACCACTTTCGGTTTTGATTTACTTTTGTGTCTGTTCTCTAGCTTTCTGTTTCCTTTAATTATTAGTATCGGTCGAGGATATGCTATTATTAAGTTTGACGACATATATTTACTGAGTTATGCCTAGGTCACAAATGCTCCGATTCGGGTTGAGGCGCCCGTACGATGCCACTTTTAGGGGAAATCTTAGGGCAACCGCACGGGTGCCGTGGTTATCCTGCCGTCGCCGTTGCATTTTTCATCGCCGTACGATGTCGTAGGAGGTTATAACAAATTTGATGCATCGTACGATTTTTACTGGCCGTATGCCCGTAGACACGTCGTAGAGAGCATCGCACGGGCACCGAAAGCGAACTGCACGGGCCCATTGTACGGACACCGTAGATTGAATTTTGGGCCACTCAAATCGTATGGTAGTCGTAAGATTTCAAAGGTATCGTAAGAGTATCTTGCGATCTCCGTACGAGTCCCGTAAGGCGTCCGTACGGACGCTAATATTGTGTGCGCGAGAGCCTTGCTATTCACTATTGCTTTCACTCGAAAATTTACCGCACGTACCCCGGCGAATATGTGACTGCTAGGCAAAGATACCGCAGACATCATACGATATCTAAACTTTCTAATATCGTAGAAAATCCGCCGTAGGCAGAAAAATCGTGCGGCACCCGGTGCAAATTTTGTGACCTAGGCATGAGTGCATTGTGATTCATCATCGTCTTCTTCCTTGCATTAAATCGTATCCCGATCGATGGGGACGGGTTAAGTGTAATACATCACCTACTATACCATGGCCCCGTTCGTTCATGCAGAAAGAGATAGTGCCAGCGAGTGTTTCGCACGGTGCGCAAGGCGTATACAAGATGGCCCCGCGCGTCTCATTTGTTTTCGAATCCGAACCACCTTCAGATTCCGGTCGGTCATCGGTATCAATGTATCCCATGGGATAATGGGTCAAGTACGACCGCGGTCAGACTATAGTATCGGAAGGAGTATTATTGTTGTTACCACACTTTTGCCGCTTACTCACACCATGGACCCTAGGGTCCATGCTCACACTTATTTCAAACAAGACGTTTAGAAATAAGACCGAGAATGACGATGATGATGTTGGATGACATCAAAGGGAATAAACGAGCCACCCAAATTAACCAGATAAAATAAGACTTGAGCAGATCGCCGAAGAGGGAAATACAGTCAAACCTCTGACCGCCCAAGGGAAATAAAACAAGAAAAGTGGCCACTATAGGCAGATTGGCTGCTATAGACAGGTTGCCACAAAGACAAGTTTGACTGTAGTTATTGAAAATGTCAATTAACTTGTTACCCCTAGCATAGTAGCATTGCATAATGAAATCAATCGTGTCAATCCGTTCACACTAGATTTTGCAATCCGTATAAAGTGAATGAAATGATGAAGGACCCACCAGATTCCCGTCTAGGTAATGGGTTGGTGTATGTAGTTTCATTAATGTGACTATAATGTATAATCAAATTGATGATACAAGTTAAATACATTTTTATCATACTGGATATCGGATCCTGACGTGAACACGTGCTGACGTGTATCCTAGTTAGAAATATTATTGTCAATTTGGGGGATGACATGAACGCGATGTAATGCTATACGTGTAGTTCAGTAGTTTGCACCACGGCTCGGCTTGAAAAGTGCAATCTCCCTTTAGGCTTTACTTACGATTGAGAGGGTAGACTCAACATAATATTACATCGTGATCGATAGCATCCGAGGGCTTACGATGTTTGATTGTCTTTGCGCAATGTGATCGTTTGTCTTCGCTACCCCACACGACGTGCGTAGTTGTAGCATCGGCAGTGGCGGACCAAGTAGCAACCCACTCGCGGCAAAGGGGGCTATATTTTCACATGGGTGGGGGGGGGGGGGGGGGTAGTAGGGGTGCCACCCGGCATGTTGGTGAAAATGGGGGGCGTTGATACATAATTATTTAATCCAATTTGTAGGTGTAAGTCGCCCCCGTGCCGCCATTCGCTACGCCATGGCATTGGAAAGATGTTGGCTATATATTACGGTCTGTGCACATTTTGCGATCAATTTACGTGGAATTGTGGGGGTACAGTGAGGCAGAAATTAATCATGCTTCTTCATGTTTTGAGGTTACTATCGTTCGTCTACGTGACTATAGCATTCGGTTTTCAATTGAGTTATACCTATCATGCCTACCGTAGATGCCTATTTGCAATATATATATATCTTTATTCTTGAGACATTAGCCTTCCAAATATGTATTGACCCAATTGTGAATTGTACCTTCGCATACAACTGAGTAAGTTGAAATGAACATGGAAAATTGTGCTTCGCTTGGAACCGAACCCGAGACCTCCGGATTGCTAGACCGATGATTTATGCACATGGTCCAGAATGTCTTATCATGCTTATGTGCATGGTGTCACTTTCCATCAGGAACCCCGATCAACAAAAATCCAAAGTAAAGGGGTATACATACATAGGATCAGCAAAAGTGTGGTATGCTGATGTATGCGTGGTATTGAGTAAATTCATAATAATGAACATTGACCAAAATATATCAAATAAATAATGCGCAAAGCCGACTTTTATTTCAGCATTTTCATTGACCTCATGTTTTTGCTCTGATACATATTTGAGATATTTCTTGCCTAATTATATTCTTCGATTTTGGATGGATTTCATGGCTGAAACAAAATAATCTAATGAATTGTAATCTGAATTATGATTAAGTTGTTATAGCGTATATAGGCCTATTCAAAAATAGTTTGAATAAATGTTTTTATTTGGATAGGATGGATCTGAAGCTAAAAACCATTCCAATGTGACTTTTACTAGAATAATTGGGCGATCTTTTGCTATTTTTGTTTTCCTTTTTTGTAACCTGTCAAACTAAACAATACATGAATCCGGTCGCGCTGCTACCTTTTGGTTTTCTGTTAATGAAGCAAATGAACAATTCCATGCTTCTGATTCTGCGTCGATTACAGATTAGCAGCATAACAAAAAAAAACAATCAATCGCTTACTCACACTGTTAGGTAGTCCGCATTCGTTTTCTTTCATCCAATATCAATAATTATCTGTAGCGTGAAACAGAATTGATGATCGGTTCTGCGCATGCGTCTGATTCGGTTAGATTACAGGAAACGCAACAAAAAACAACAACCTTAAATTATATTGGAATAAAAAAAGCCTAGAAAAGAACGGGGTTATTGGGAGGAGATGTACCTGTGTATGGTGATCACCTAAGGGGGAAACAAGACAAATGGCCACTGCACACATGACTGGTGACCCCCTATTGTCAGGTTTAACGCGTTCAGTAACATTATTTTTTCTCTGTAGGGGAGCACTTAATTTTGCCTCATTTCTTTGAAATTGCTAGCTCAAACATATATCTGAAATCTTCAACTATCCGATAATTATATCTCGACCTCAGTCTAGTGACGATGAGGATTATAACGACTAATATTAAAGGCAACCGATCGATTAAAAGAACATCCCAGGTAGGTACTCTCCAAGGTCAGCTGGTCTAGCCTTTTGTCAAGGCTCTCGCGCTATGTATCACTCGACGATGTGAGTGAAGTGAACACTCCGGGCGCGCTTCAGCACTGATATTATTTTTTTCTTCGTTGGGGGGAGAGATTTAATGACTATGCAACGAAAATCAACCCTACGCATAATGATCAATGTGTTTCTATTCAGTCATAAAATAATAATACCTGTATGTAATGCACTCATAATCAGTATACGCATCTAGAAATAATCATTATACACTGTACTACCGTTTATTGTGATTATTGTGAAAATAAGTTTCCATGTATAAGTCATAACTAAGATAATGTTTTTGAATTACACAACAACTCGCTCCGAGTGGGGCAACAATCGGACAGCTTTTCGCTGAACAAACGGAGACGGACGGGTAAACCAGGGATATGGGAGTCCATATCTCTAGGTAAACAGCGTGAATTGGACGAAACCCGCCAAGAAGAGCCCTCCAAAAGCCTCTCCTTTCCACTCGCAGCCATTCAACAACATCACGTCCTTGTTTACTCAACCAGGCGAGAGCGGTCGCGGTCTGCTCTCATCTTGAAAAGGAGGGTCCCACTTTCACCCCCCCTATTATCATCCGACGCATCCCCATTCAGCCGCGCGCTCCGGTGCGGTGGTACCATACTATTATATACATAGGGTTTCAATGGTTTGTAACTGTCAACTCTGCTTCAGTTATTAGCGAGTCTACATGAGAAGAAGATGGTATCTCTGTGTCTATTGTTCCCGCTCAAGGTACGGACAATGGGTACCCACGCCGAAAGGCCACCGTTCCATTAGAGCCAGTGAATACCCGGTAGGACCTGTCTATTGTTTGTGACTGCTCCAAGAAACCCGGGCCCATTATGCGGCTTCGATCGCCTTCAGGGCAATGATTATCATGGCTGCGAGTTAACTCACTGTCGCAAATAATGAAGGCAGTAGGTTACAGTATACAATCTCCCGTAGTATTAATCCACGGTTATACTTCCTTCTTTTCATATGTTTGGTACACAACGGGCGCGATTTTTATGACTGCATGTAATCATGGGCATGCGACACTTTACCATGGTCAGGATCGAACCCGGACTTGATGTTAATACTTAACACGAGAAGACCGGTAACATTGATGATCCGGACTCTTATTTTGTTGACTCTTCTTGAGAGAGATATCTTGCACCGATATGATCATCTAAGCTCTTGGTTTGATATTTATCTGTTTCAGTATACGGAATACTCCGCTAGCTGCACGCCGTGCTGTGGTTGGTTTCGTAAACTAAAGTTAACAATCGGCTCAAGCCCCAACATAATCAAAGGTAAGTCTTTATAATTTCTTTACTACAATACATATTGTTTGCATTTACTAATGTTTAACTAAAATGTTGTAAAACGACTATTGGAATTGTATGCAGTGCATATAGTGACAGAATGGATTACACATCCTTATTCTTTATAAAAGTGTTGCTTGGCAATACATTATAATTATGCTATTTTTGTTATAATACTAAGACAAACACATCAGACTTTATGCATGTGTATGATTGATGTATCCCTTCATAATTCTTGAAAAGTATCGATGCAACTAAAAATGATGCTTTCGTCGCCCCGCATCGTATTAAATATAGGCGACACGTAAATAAGATTATTCAAAAGCATCGGTTGTGTTTATAGCACGTGGAAATAATTATATACAAAACTAATCTTATAAAGCTAAGTAGTAAGTTACATACATACAATTGTATCAACCTAAATATACATTTCTCGTTGTTCAATCATTGTATTTAGAATGGCATTTCATACCGAAAATGGTCATTGCAAACATCAAGCTTATATACTACGCTTTACCATGTGTTGCTTTTATTGTTCTAACGTTTCGAGAGTTCAGATGGTTGCACAATAATTCAATATTGATTCACTTCACCACATTATTGTTGAGCATTTACTGCATTTAATTAGCTTTAGGACAGTTTACTACCTACATGACCTACCGGGACGTATCATTAGCAATGTTTACTCTTGTAATCATGGTAATTGTTGAGAACAATACTATTGGTTTGCATTATAAATGTACGTAGTCATAGGATCTAGTTCAGAAGCACGTTTGTATGAGACATATAACATGTATCATTCGGACATATTTGTTTACATGCTAATAGTATACAAAACATGTAAACAAATATTTCCGAATGATAAATGTTTGAATGTCTCTATATATACTAAAGTCATTCTGAACTATAGATCCGTATACACAACATCAGTTCAGTGAACGGTGAGTGACACCGCTTTATTACATTCCTGTTTCCAAGAGTAATAATTTGACAAAATATATAATATCGATCGCTCGAGCGGGTTGGAACATTTGTATAGCCGGAATAATTATTATGTTTAAAAACCATAATGACCACAATAGTGTTTAGTGACATCGAGCCAATTAATACATGTATACTTTTTAAAAGATAAAATTACATTTAGTATATTAGACCTGGGAGTGGTACTGTTGTATTATCTCGTATATAATATCATACTACATGTGATTAAACGTCCATTTGTGATGGAACGCTTCCCATAACCTGCTTAACACCATACATGTATTTGTAAATTGAAACTCGAAATGTACCGTTGATGAATAGAACAACAAATATAAAAACACATTTCGAAGATATACATATTCAATCATAAGCAAACTACTTAGACACATTCCATCAAAATAGTGTGATTTACTTTGGTTGAGACTTATTATTTTGTTTCGAAATACAATTTTGTTCTTTCAGCTATGATTCCCATAATGGTGACTATATTCTATGAAGTATTATAAAACAAAACACCTAGTACTTCTGTAGTAAGTTTAGTAGATAAAGAGATAATTTATTTTTAGTATGTACATGTAAGTCTCACATATTTTGTTATTATTTCGTTGAACATGATTGTACATGTACGTACCTCGACATACTAAAGACGATTGCGTTTTGATACTAGCCACTCTTCCTCTTGTAATAATTACTCGACCCTGGAAACGGGTAATCAAATATTTCCATTAACGCACTAGATATTTGAAATGCCTTTAAGGCATCTCACCCTTCAGTCGAATGCAACAACGTCAATGTTTTGTTTATAACGTGATTAAGAAACATAACGGTCGTCATAGAAACCCATCTTTCCGAGGATGCCGCAAATGGGCACTTACCAGAATCTCAATCTCCCCCTCTTTTCACGAATTCCCGAGACGCTTTCCGGCAAAGCGTGAACAGGTCCCGGAAGAATTCCCGTCTTTCCCGCACTATCCCCTGCCTTTTGATAATTGCAGTAATACAGTGTTACTTTATTATTCGACGCCAAATATAATCTTCTTAACTGTACTAACGTTAGGTTGTTGTGAAATGTATGGCGATAAAGTTCACTGTTAGAGGGGAACGACCGTCGATGTAAATTAGCTTTTGTGCAGAGTATTCAATTCAACCTGTTCTCTATACTAAATGTTGCAATCCCCATAATTATAGAGTTTATGCGGGATCTCACGGGTTCCCGTCGGCAATATACTTTAAATACAGTTCGTTCACTTTAAATAAAGTTGATTAAATACTGTTCATAGAAGAAATCAAACAAAACATCTACAATATGCTCTACCCGATGCGAACTGCACCCAAGAACGACTTGAAACGCGACTTAAAGGCACCTTGATGCTTTTGCTTTTTTTTTTTTTTTACAAATTAGAATTAATAATAAAAGTTAACTTCAAACATCATCTGTAAATGTCTCAATCAACTCCATATACGTCATGGAATAAAGGCGATTTGCGTTTCTTTCTGCATTTAGGCGTCAGTTGGATATTGTGATTGAGTGAATGTAGGCCCTTCTCAGTTCTCACCCAATCGTTCTTTAACGTAAATTTGAAAGTGCTGCATTCTGGTCTATAGGAATTGTTACATGAGTTACAAGTATTATGAACAAAATTGATTTGGTGCAGCCCACGTGGTCTTCATTTGCACTCGGTTAGACTGTCGTGCATGAATGAGTCGTGACTGGAACGCTCATCCTCGCTACATGTCGGTTGACAAATGTTGACTCGGGATAAGCAAACACTTGGAAATCCTCAATACCTCTTTAAAGTTTGCCTCAAGTTGCCAAGTTGGCAACCCTCTTCTCACACAAACATGCCATTTTTATCCCACTCGTACATTTACTTTGTGTAATGATAATTACCCCTTGGGGGCGCATGGAATCTATTTTTAGACTCGCAAACTAATATCAGTCTATACTTACTATATGTTTGCTCTCTTTTCGCAAAGTCGCTGCGCCGAGAATGCAGACAGCGAAATAATGTTCACGCAAGGAGGCACTAGACTGGTACCTCCTTGGTTCATGCAATGTTACTCGAATTTCCTTCATTTCCTGAACGTAGCCTAGCATTTGAACAATGTGAAGCCGGAAATCGGCCTGTCGAATCAAAACTAATACACTTGCACATTTCGTGCCTCCGAATATCCGGTTATGATTTTCTTCATGTGTTCTTTTAATGCGGATTGTGTTATAAATATCGTAAACAAACAACTCCGTCTATATGTTATAATGATGAGATAATGAATATACAATTTAGGATGATGCTGTTATAACACAGCAGCCAAGTAGTAATACGAACTAATATTTTGAAAACAAAACAAAACATAATCATTACTGGCCTAACTTTAGGTAATTGCCTCACATTATTTTATACGGATCGATCGGATCAGAGCAGATTCCGATTCTCGAATTTCTCGTAACGTTGTTTTTATGCGCCTTCAAAAGAGTGAGCAAATATCATGTACGCATAGTTAATTTGTCAGAAGTACAACTTGTATTATTAAGAGCCACCATCCTTCGTGTTTGATCAAGTACTCGAGTTTTTGGATTGCTGCGTATATCTAAGTTTGTTCTTGTAATTATCAATTAGTCGTACTTGCATCGATGGTTGATAGGTAACCGGTGGTAGTCGTTATTCGAGTGTCTGAGGGCTTGCATGCGTGGCTATATAAGGAGATCTGGGTTAGACTCGTGAAGTACGAGGTTACGTAGGAATACCATAATAAACAGATTCACTAACTCATTCAAAATTAATGTTTCCATGTTGCTTTCCTGATGACTTGTAAACAAACCATTGGATTAACATGTTCCCTAGTACTAGACGTAATACATTCCCCATAGAGCTAGTACAGGGCACACCCGGTTTCCTTATACATATTATTTATAGAAATTGGGTTAGCTTGTTCCCTATTTTTGATAATAACAAACAACAACAACAACAACAACACAAGTGGAAACTACCTTGTATACATTAGTTGTTGCTATGTCTGGTGAACCTTAGGCAAGCTTAGAGGTTGTCAGGGTCATCCCTTGTTAAAAGGGTATGCATAAAGTATACTACATGTTTGTCAGCGAACCGTTCTATTACAAATGCTCTTGGGAAATTTGCTCTAGAACTTGAGTAATGAACAGACGATTCAGTAAACACTTTGGTCCAATTAGATGATAACGATACGTCCATTTGTGTATGTGTGTCTGTGAGTTGAAGGCCGTCTCTTTGTATGGACAAGGCCAGGGTAGTGATAATTTGCTTCCGTCTTTTCTCTGCCGTACGAGGAAATAATGATGTTTGGTTATTCTGTTATATATTTGATTGACTGAAATAATTCTGTCAAGCTGACCTGGGAACTGTGTAAATCAATGCATTAATTAATCGCACAATTACCAGTACGTGATTTATTGAGCGTGTTGTTTCATTGAATCACATAATATTCGTGGAAAATTTGTTCCCGGGGAAACAAATGAAATGTACAGCCATGTAGCCCAGGCCTAGATCTTCAGAAGGGATGGGTATGGTGTAGGGGGGGGGGGGGGGGGGGTTCCTAGTAGTCGAGTGGCGTGTGTTTGGACTTAATTCATGTATTAAGGCCGATTATTGGAACCTTGGTGTACATGTGCACATGTATGTTACCATAAATTCATGTATGTATCGTCATTGAATTTCGATGTGACAGCAATATACGTGCACATTTGACACATAAATATTTCGACATCCTCGTCTCCGACCATTAAAGACCTATGGTAATTTTTGGAAATGCCCCTCAAATCATGCCAACAATCCCAGACGAATATTCACGTTTGTCAACTTTTGCTATTCTCCCTTTCTCACGTTTTCATTATTACAAATGAAACAAAATAATCACAATTTCTACACGTCACAAAGTATTCATTATACACCTTTTTTGTTAACATTATTATTATCTGTATCATTAATAGTATAGTAGTACAGTATTATCACTTTTGTCATTATTGTTATCATCATCATCATCATCATCATCATCATCATCATCATCATCATCATCATCATTATCATCATCATCATTATCCGCATCATCATCCTCATTATCCTCATCATCCTCATCATCCTCATCATCCTCATCATCCTCCTCCTCCTCCTCCTCATCATCATCTTCATCCTCATCCTGATTCTCTTCCTCATCCTCATCCTGATTCTCATCCTCATCCTCATCCTCATCCTCATCCTCATCCTCATCCTCATCCTCATCCTCATCCTCATCCTCATCCTCATCCTCATCCTCATCCTCATCCTCATCCTCATCCTCCTCATCCACATCATCATCATCATACATAGGCATTAGAGGTTTTTCCAAGATTGCCAATGGGGCTTTAAACTGACGCGCACCTTGGACTGTGCCCTAAGATGCCGGTGTGCATGCATGCACCCCTCGAGGCGGATTACAATGTCATGCATACCTTTACACCGGCCTGATCCCAAATCAAAACAGTCTCTACCGGGCCCTGTTATTACCCCCTCGGCACTCATACTAATATACGTAATGCATACAAGTTGAGTTCTAAATATAGTCAAAGTAAATATGTCAATGTCAAAATGAATACATCACGGTCATGTGGGAAATAACAGGATTGCTTGACGTTGACTAACGACGCTTTATGTCTTGACTATTCCTAGTTTCTATTGTACTCAAAGGTCAGACTATCAATACTGTATATGAATGATATGAATTAGGTAATACGGTGAGAGAGGTCCCCAATGGATATGATTCGCTGACCGAGTGAGAGTTCGAGTGAGGGTTCGAGTGAGCCTAGGGTTCGAGTGAGGATTCCGAGTGAGAGTTGTAATTATTAGTCACCTAATGCCGCATAAATTATGGAATCAAATTGTTTACTGTACAAACATTGATGTTGACAGTGTTGACGTTTGCACAGTGTATATATAACATTTTGGAATATAGTACAGTCAATCTGCCTGCTATACAAAAGTTCAAAGCTATAGCTTTAAGAAGGTCCTAGTGGAATAGCCAGATGCTCAACATGGGGGGGGGGGGGGGGGTGGGAGCTCCAACCTGCGAGCGCGTAAGTGCGCTCCGCTTTGGATGGTGTTTTGGGGGCGGAGCCCCCGGAAGCTTTTGGATTTTAGCTACCGGTACGTATGCAAAGCCCACAAAATCCAAACTTCTGTCTAACAAGCAAGCAACGAGTAAATTGTTTTTGTTTAAAGCAATAAAGGTGACTCGGGGCCCAGGGGCCTCCCTCGCTACGCCATTGGGGGCCCCTCATTATATTGGTGAGCAAGACGTTTGTATTGCTAGGCATCTCGACGATGCGATAGTCATCAAGTCACGTATCGAATTACCAACTAACTGTCATTACTTCAACTAAGGTGTGCGTGCATGATTCGCATTTTATCATCTGTGTATCAGACTCACGTGCGACGATTTGGCGCGCTTTGGAAATACTAAATGGGATCGGACTCATTTACATCCTCGCCACTTGATTTTCAACATGTTCATCATCCAACCCTTCCCGATCAATCTTGCAAATACATGTACATGTTTACTTATACTGGGTGCTTTGGTTACAAACTAACAATGTCACCAACGTGTTTGTTTCAAATACAACGTTGTGGTATTAATCTAGGTTTTCTCATGCACTTTAATACATTCCAGTTGAATGATGGAGGATGGACCTAAATGATGACAGTCGTGGGATTCTTGTCCCTGGCCACGACAAAAAAAAAGAAGCTATAAACGTCTGTCCGGTATTATCTATTAACGTGTCATTGATTCTGGAAAATTATGGTCGCAAATGGTCCGTACAAGGCTGGCGGTCTTCTTCAGTAGGCAGGACTATAATCATGATTATGTCCGACCGCGAACGATACAATTATGGAATTTCACTTTTAAAATGTCAATGACCGATCCGCCAAAAGGCCGCTTTAACCCAAAGTGGGAATTATCTCGCTTTTTGTATTTAAAATTGAGAAAATCGACCCGAAATGGGCCGAGGAAAGAGGTCGGAATACAATGTTCACTGATGAAGAGAAGTGGCCCAGTTTCGGTTCCAGTTCTCTCGCCTTTTATCGCATTTGCGTCCGTCATCTACTTGTCCCCCTTCGTCATGCTCGTGTCCTATTTCTACACTACATGTTCTAAAAAAAAGTGTCGCGCTTTAAACGGTTTCACTGGGATAGGTCTCTAGAAAAGTCCCGGGTAATTTGCATTATGGGCATGGTATGTTTAGCCCATATGCCCAGGCATGAACGAGTAAATGTCCCTCAAGTTCCACCCACCCGCGCCGGGGTAACATTAGATGCTGCGCCTGTCGCTGAAATTAGAGCAAGGCGATTTTCGGTCGCCACCAAAGTGATTTTCATGGTTTAAAGATAATCGTTAGTTTTTTGGAACATACTGAATGCATGGATATCCATAAACGTTTGCAGCAAATTACAGTGGTGTTCAGTTACCCCCAAACATTTCCCTGTGAACGACTGACTTTTGTTTTCTTGGAGGAACACTTTGTGTGTATTTATATTCCCCCCCCCTTCATGCCCTTCTGATAGTATTTTGTAAGTTTGTGTGTGTGTGTGTGTGTTGGGGGGGGGGGGGTGAGGGGTGGTACACCCCCTCCCTCCCCCCCCCCTCCCCCCCCCCCCCCCTCAAACACCTTTAGCTCGTAACACTACACCACTCTTGAAAACGGTGATGGGCAGTTTGATGATACAGTAAAGGTCGTCTTATCAGGCTTTTATATCGGTGGCAACGTAATGACTTTCAAACGCGATTGCTTCCCTCAATTAACTCGAATTAAAAATGTGTCTTTCAATCGGGAACCCATTACCATGATTGCGGAAGTTGTTTAACGTGATATATTTGACAGACTGTCTAACTCGTATTTAAATCGTATCAAAGAACTTCACGTGAACTCGATGTTATGTAAGCTATCTAACCACGTGTATGTATATAGTAGCCTACAGTAAATATACACAGATACAGAAACACAGATTTTGAAATTGCTTCCATTGCGTTATCTGATGTAAACCTAATGCACTCGCATGTATTATTTGTATTTTCATTACGTGCGTGTGTGTGTGTGTGTGTGTATGTTTGTTTGTGTGCGTGTGTTTGTGTATGTGTGTATGTGTGTATTTGTGCGTGCGTATAAGAGCCCTAGGGAAATTGTGTTATTTTATTAATGTTGAATTCGATATTGAATTTTAATTTGAAGTGTGTGTGTGTGTGTGTGTTTTCATTCAAGTAGATAACTTCAAACTAATTGCTTGTCGACTACGCGCATGATAGTTGGCGGTATATGGAAACATGTTTTAGCTGTGCTTTTTATAGTACGAGGCTTCGGCAAGAATAGTGTCCGTTTTTGACACTGCACACGACGGCCTCTTCTGCAAACTTCCTTTGACAGATACCCCGTTGCTTTATTGATTTTCTCTTAAAATAGGCGGTATATTATCTGGGAATCCTATGCGCAAACATGATTACTTTCAATAATTTTGCAGCTAAGACGGCAGTTCTGAAAACTGTTTTTCCTAGCGTAGCAATGATAGTAAACAAAGGGTTGATGGGGGAATCGAGATGAATATTGTCTGTTGGAGAGTTCGAATCTTGGAGGCGTGAATCATATTGATTTTAGAGATTGTACAACTTCAACTGACCATGCTTCGCCAAGAGCCATTGCAGTTTATTCCAAATTTAGAACCGACGCCCTTTTCCTTCTTTTTACCTTGAGGCCAATGTTGAGAGTAGTGAACAGGACAGAGGGAGTGTATTTTGAGAACAAGAGCTGGTATTAAAAAAAAAAATGAAAAATGTTTTATGTTTGAAGAAAATGTTGGGTATTGCTACTGATAATGTGAGTAAGTGTTAATATTATTTACCGGTACAGTTTGGTGTTTGAAATGTACGCGATATGCCTCAAAGCTTTCCGCCTGATGTCCTATATTTTTCATTTCAAATACTTTGATTTTGTTTGTTAAACTCGTTCCTCGTAGCGTGCAGTTTCTACTCCCTTGCGAGCAATGCTGCAGCATTCTGACCGGCAGGCATATATGCATTATATCAAGGATATACTCACTAGGGTATACACGTTAATCTCCCGGCAGAGTGATTTATGATGTTATTTAATGGAGATTGTTATTCTAAAAACTATCCAAGCATGTTGATAGTTAGACAGATATACCCGTCTCTTCATGGGATTTACTCTAATGTCGGATTTTTTACTCTATCCCATTCGATCCGACCGTCAAGCTAGCGGAGTATAACGAACGATTTTTCGGTCTAGTTGATAGTATAACTTTAAGTATACCGTACATGCCAACTTTAGCCTTCAGTTTTAAAAGTTTGGTGCAAATCTGCAATTGCCTCTGCCAATATTACCTTTGAGTAGGCCTAAAATCGTGTTAAGGGATCTAGTAACTTTGTTGACATGTGCAAAAAGTGATGAATGGTTGATACAATATAAATTTATATTGTTGTTATCTGAAATGTCCACTGAGTGTTGTGTGAAAATTTCAAGTTAAACATGTTATGGACGTTATATGGCCGAGTAATGACCACAAATGCAAAGTGATTGATATTCACTAACTCATTGCACTGACTTTGTACACGGTTTCGACTATCCAGTGGATAGTTTAACATCTGAACACTTCAATCGTAAATATATTTTTAACGAAAGTGAAATTCGAAAAAACACAACATGTCCCATTCATCTATTGTTAATACGAACACAACAACGTATGAGAGAACCACTAGAGAGTTCCAATTGGATTTTGAACAATTTGGACAATGTTACTAGATCCCTTTAAAGATTCTCGTGCATGTGGGTGCTGCACCGCGGGTCGCCATTTTGAACTAGGCTAGATTGTGTGCACAGAAAAAGACTGAGCCATATAGTTACTGTGAATTCCGCACCGTGCGTAAGGCGTTCGCAAGATGGCGCTTCGCGTATGTTACCGATATTGCAAGTTTCTTTAAAACCCATTCGGTTGCACGTTTCAAGGACAGTATTACGCTGACCAATCCTACCTCATTTGGCAGCCTTACAAGTGTCTTAATTCCCCAGATAAGCTTAGTATACACGTATAGGCCTTTATACGTAGGGGTTTTTGCCCTTCCGGTAGATTAGATTAAGGACATGTTATCACGTTCGATCCGATATGCCGTTAGCTGGCGTTTCGGGATTAGTTCATTTTGCGTGACGACATGCATAGCATACATTATTTTGATCTCTTTGCCCGAGTAATGATCTCGTTAATTCGTGTTGGTTGGATTTGTTGGTTTGGTATTCAAAGCAATACTGTTTACAGGTGAATTACCATGATTACGATGTCAGAAATGAAGCCTTATATACTGTCTTAGTATTTTTCATTACACATTCCTCAAGTATATACACAAGTATAAATTTTCTCTGCAGTTAGAACGCTATTTCTTTAAAGGGGTAGTAAAGTTTTGGTAAGGCTGAACTTTAGTAACCAAACCTGGACAGTAACATTATAAACTAATAGTTATAACTCCACCATGCTAGAAAGGTATACACAATTACAAACAACTAAGTAAAAAGCCCATTATCATTCAAAAAGAGCCATTAAAACACAAGAGGGCGCTCTCTAAAAAGGCATTGGTTTTAACAATTTTTTATACAGAATTATGCATGTGATGTTTTATTGAAATCATGATTAAATAGAGAGATCATCAACAACTATTTAAAAAACGCTTTTGAACATTTTTGAAAAAGTGTATGCATTTTTTTGATTTTTTGAAAAATTCATCTAATTATTTGGGCCCCAAATAATTATAAGATCATATATATTTATTGATATTTCAGTCGTTTCTGGACCGATTTTGACCAAATAAAGTTTATTCTGCCATTAAAATTGTATGTTCTCTCAAATTCGACACTCAGTTTTTCATTACCTCACAACAAAATTGTGATGTGCAGCGCCCTCTGTACCAAAACTAAACTACCCCTTTAAACCAAATCTTCATCCACAACCATTTTCATAATCATCCTAAATCTGACACGTGACGCTAGACATTGTGTCAAACTTTGCTACTTGTTGACGCTGACCATCTTCATACAATTGACAATAGCTGTGTATTAAATGTATAGGCTTAATCCGATACTAATGATATTACAATTTAAACTAATTGCTCTCATTTTTTAGTTAAAATTCAGATATTCAAAAATGAAATCAAACATGAAATCAAACAAGAGAAAAAGAAAAACGGCCACGAACAAAATATATCAAGAAGAAAAAGAGCATTCGATTATAAAATCATTCTCGTTGAGAAGTCATTGAACTTCTTTCAAGAACGGGCCCCCTTCTGAGCATCCGCACCGCGTGGAATAATTGATGGCATCTCGATGGGCGGTTAGTGTCCGTCACGTCTAGCACCTCAAGATAAACGGCAGACCTATTAACTCTTCCCTTGCTATTAAATGAAGTAATGAACCCATGCATGTGTCATTGAATGATGTGTGTTGCTTTGATTGTGTATCCGATGACCGGGGTAATAATAGAGATGATTGTCAAACGCGATAGGCGCTATATAAATCGAGGATATTATTATTATTATTATTTTAAATAAATGTATAGACAGACAAACAAACCCACATACAGACAGACATTGTTCTACATACGGAAAGGGCGTGTATATTAATTTTTAATAATTTAATTAAACATTCACAGCGGTCGTTTGTCGTCAGGCGTGGAACAATTTCACTGATACTATGCTATAATCATACTGTAGCGTCTGTGCTGGTTGGCAGGCGAGGCACGGTAGCGTACGTGGCGATCGGCGCGCATAACACAGAGAGAGGGGAACTCTTGGACATATGCCACTATATCAAAACTCCTTTGAATACTGTACATTGCAGTATGCAAATTAATTAAACAATATTCCAATGTGTTCGTGCTTACACGGACTTGCATCACTGTTACTATAATTACAATATAATTTTGTGTATGAATTTTCTATAAATTTGCTGACAAGTACTAATAGCTGAAACAACGCCACTAGTGTTACTTTTGAAAGTGATAAATCAGAACTCAAGCTTATATAAAATGCGCACATTTGTACATGTGAAATTGTTTGTTACTTTTAAAAGTGATCAATCAGCACTCAAGCTTATATACAATGCACATATTTTTTACATATTTCACGAAATGCATGAAATATTACTTTGGACGTTTTTTTTTTTTTTTTTTTTTTTAGTTATAGTCTTTTACTAAGCACATGCATCTTTATATAGGACGACTACAAACTCAAGCAATCATTGAATGATCCATGGTGGTATTCCATACTAATTGCATGCACGGGGCACGGTCGTAGCGAAAGTCAACAAACTGACTGTCTCCCGACATGATATCAGGTTGTGCATATCTTCATGACTCTATCTCAGCCCCACATATGACATATTTTAAACAGAAGAGGGAGGGGGGGGGGGGGGGGGGGGGGCTTGCCAACGGATCATGGAAGCAGATATTATGCAAAACAAAACGACGTTCCTGTGATCAAAATCTCTTCCGAAATTGCTGAAATATCCTGGAGTAAAGTTTACTTGAATAAAAGTCGTGGGTGTTGAGTTTTATTCTAGATTTCACCAATATGAAATTAAATATTTAAAAACTGTAAACTATAGCAAAGTGGCTTTATAATGTATTATGGTACTCCCTCTATTAAATGTTTATTTTAGAAAAAAAAGGTGTCACATGTACCATTTTTGTAGAACAAAAATTAGAATCTTCCGGGTGCCTTTATAGCCCCTTTTTGTGTTGAATGCTGCTATTTTAATGAAAACGGGTCTCTAAATGAACGTTAATAAAACATCAATATTTTCTTTTACTATTCAAAGATGGTAGAATCATACATTTTTAGTTTATCTTTTATTACGCACAAGTTTAAGGCACTGTCATTAGGTTTGACAATATATGTTCTTCCCCTTTAAAGGGGTAGTACAGTTTTGGTAAGGCTGAACTTTAGTAACCAAACCTGGACAGTAACATTATAAACTAATAGTCATAACTCCACCATGCTCGAAAGGTATACAAAATTACAAACGACTAAGTAAAAGACCCGTTATCGTTAAAAAAGAGCCATTAAAACACAAGAGGGCGCTTTCTAAAAAGGCATTGGTTTCAACCATTTTTCATACAAAATTATGCATGTGATGTTTTATTGAAATAATGATTAAATAGAGAGATCATCAACAACTATTTAAAAAACGCTTTTGAACATTTTTGAAAAAGTGCAAGCATTTTTTTAATTTTCTGAAAAAATCATCTAATTATTTGGGCCCCAAATAATTATAAGATCAGATATATTTATTGATATTTCAGCCGTTTCTGGGTCGATTTTGACCAAATAAAGTTTATTCTGCCATTAAAATTGCATGTTCTCTCAAATTCGACACTCAGTTTTTCATTACCTCACACAAAAATTGTGATGTGCAGCGCCCTCTCTACCAAAACTAAACTACCCCTTTAAAGATATCTAACAACTTCCTGTACAAGTTAGGTATACAGAATAAAAACAGCGATATCCGCATTACACGGCCATGATATCACTGACATGACTGATGCTATGATCTGATGATGGACAGTAAGTTCTTCCAGTTCCACCTTGTTTTCATCTGTCTAGGGTGTGTGTGTATGTGTGTGTGTGTGTGTGTGTGACGTCAATTACTGCCTAATTAATGCGTGCACTAACCTTGGATTTGTATTGTGTAACGTCTACATGTCGTTATAAAGTAAAAAGGGTTTTTCTAGTTTTCTAATGAGTTGTCGAACAAGACGCACCTGCCCCTAGACGAATTGATCACGCTCCTCTCTCTGTCCTCCGACACCCTCTCTCCTCCCAGCGCTTCCTTCCTCCCGTATTGATCCATAGCCACTGATATCCTGTGACGTGTCTTGCATTTCACAATTATGTCGGAGATAATGATTTTGTTTGTTTTTTTGTTTTTTTGTTTTTTTTTTTTGGGGGGGGGGTTGTGTTGTTGGTGGTGGTGTGTTAAATCCCCACTGTCATAACCCATTTGCAGATGAGCCCGAAAACAAGCGACGTTAAATTAATGTCATAATTATATGGCCGATTCATGAGCAAAAATGGAAATTGCCATTGTGGAAAGTTTGCAAGTGAAATGATCCCCGCGATTTTTCTTTTTTTTTTTGGGGGGGGGGGGCAAATTGAATCATAACTATTTTAGTAACAAAGATAAAATTTGAAACTAAAGTTGGTTCCATACTTCCATACGAACGACGAGTACAACCATACAATACATGAAAGAACCACTAGATATGCAAGTGAATTACTATATCCCTTTAAAGGGTCTTAGTAACATTGTCAAAATCCTCAAAATCCAATTGGAATTCTAGCGGTTCCCTCATACCTTGTTGTATTCGTATTAACAATAAAAGCATGGGACAGGTTTCGTTTTTTCAAATTTCCCTTTCGTTAAAATATGTTTACGATTGAAGTGTTGAGATGTTAAATTATCCACAGGACCGCGAAAACCGAGTACAAAGTGTGTGCAATGAGTTAGTGAATAAAACTCTGCATTTTTGCTCATTACTCAGCCTAACGTCCACTTGACTTGAAATTTTCACACAATACCCTGTGGACAAACCAGATAACAACAATATACATTGTACCAACCATTTATCCCTGTTTGCACATGTCAACAAAGTTACTAGATCCCTTTAATAACATGTACATTGAAACATGTTGTTTCATTACATAACATGTATAAGGAGAATCCCTAGTAGTAGGCCAGTCTCCCTCAGGCCTATTACGCATGTAGGCCATTATCTTGATGTGGTATTATGATTGCCTACTTTTTTTTTGTTTTGTTTATTGAAACGAGTTCAATAATATGCTTCAGTGAAAAGAAGTGTAATTGGAAATAGCTACTCCGTCGCCCCCCCCCCCCCCCCCCCCCCCCTCTCATCAATCGGACACTGTCCACTACCAACTTTCAGTAGCTTCTCATTTTGTTTCATGACTCCTATCTTTACTGACGACATTTTTTGTCGGCATGATGTGTTATACATCAAACCCCGTTGGGTAATGGATTATGATATTGATAGCCATTTTTCTTCACATCTCGTTACCACCAAGCGTCTAATTAGCGAAACATCGTTGACCATCGACCTGTCCCCCATCATGCTCATGCGTGATCGATGCAAGCACATGAAATTACTCATTCATAGAAGTCAATTTGAAGTCGAAACTTACGTTGCGTCTCTTTCAAAACAAGTTGTTTTAATTGATATTGATCCCGTAATTTAAGTGAATCTGTAATCCCCTCTTCGATTGTTGTGATGCCATTTACATGATTTATTTGGTGCGTTAGATTGTGTCGTTTTAATTCAATTGTAATGTAAAAGACAACTCAAGTCATGTGAATGACGTACTCCGTTGATGATGACGTGGATAGTATTGGGCTTTATGACCGTTAATTAACGCTTTTGAGCTGAATGATAGATATCGTCATACTAAAGGGGCATTTAAAAAAATCTAACCCTATTTTATTCTTCTCTTACCATAAGCACGGTAGAAGAGAAACGAGGAAGCTCCAAGTAATTTTCGTGGAGTTAGACACTTTACAGGCATCCCTTTAACACACCCGTTGGAATCCCATTTTCTTTGCTCTTTTTCAATCTCAATACAAATACAATACACATTTAAAAAAATGCATATACACATTGAACAAATTAAGGAATTAATATATTCATAAATAAAAACACAAATACATAACTGTATGTATTTATTTACATATGTAGCTGTTTATGCATTTACTTATTTTAATATATTTAGGGTTAGGGTAGCCTATTCATCAATAATTTGGTCTGACTCTCCCATGCATGTCATGGATTGGGTCCTGATATAAATTAATACATTTGTACATGGATACACACACAAATAAGTAAACACATTCATAAAGGCATATAACTGAGAACGATCGCGCATTATTTCGGTTCACATATTATGAAACTCTTCATTTTGATTTTCGTCGCTGTCATTCAAGTGCGTGGCTGTCCATCATTGAGGTTTCTAGGCCAGTAGATGAGAGGAGCACTTAAAGGGGGCAATCGGATCATGTCGCAATGGTCTCATTGATGACCTCGGGGCAAACACGACGCCATCTTGTTCCGAAACCAGTTTATTTTCTATCCCGGTATATGACGAGGGGTGTCCTCTCTTTAGATGATCCCTATGTAAACCAACCATGAAAAGGTGTCCCGCCAATCTATTCATTAGCCTGGTCATTCAAGAATAAATGTGTCTCCTGAAAAAGTATACATTACATTTTTGGCAAAGTCCCCCCCCCCCCCCCCACCAGGGGAATACTTCCGCCTCCCCCATATTGTACCCCCACTTGTAGGTTGACCATCGCTACGCCACTATAGTGTGTTTGGCGCTGTGGATTATTCCCCCTCTTTGGGGGTCCTCGAGTAGTTTCTTCGCCAGCTGAAGTGCCGTGATGGCATCGCCTAGAAATGGAAGAGCGTTGGTCAACAAGGAAGCCTATTTACTTTAACGTCAGAACGCGAATATAACCTGCCCGCTCCCCTGCTAGTTTCTTACACTAATCCTATTTTCGGAGATGCTCGCTCCCCCCCCCCCCCCCCCCTCCCCGATCTCTCTTTCCTACAAATGCAACGCACACACTTAACAAGGTTATTGATACGCCTTTGATTGCTCTTTTCCACAAACCTTTCTTATTTACTATATTCGCCTGTGTCACATTCTGCATTCACACATACACACAAACAAACCAACAAACACGCACACACATACATAAACGTACGTACACACACACACACATACACACAACACACACGTACGCTCACACACACAATTAATACACATACACACACCACACACAAATATTCCACCTACACGGCTTCACCGCCTGCCGTTGCTCTCTAAAAGAAAATCTAGCTTTACTCTATTTTAGAACCCCTGACCCCATCCCATTTCTCGTCTTACGCCCCATCCCCCTCCCCCCCCCCCCCCCCCCACCCCACTTCCAACACACACATACTTTAATCCACGGTATTTTCCGAGGTCTTTCCCCGCACCTCGAGAACTCAAACAATTTGCTGGCTGAGCATCTTTCCAAACACGGGAGCACAGAGGGAGTAAATCAAAGTGCATGCAATGTTTACCGCGCTGAATGATTCTTGACTTTTTGCGGCTTGCTGAGCACTTCTTAGGTAGTCCTCGTCTCCTCGAAGAGAGACAAAATAAATGAAGGTGGGAAGTATCAATGGCGCAAGTGACGATCATATATCCACCATTTTTGTTTGTATGTGGCACGGCTTTTCATCAACGAAATATGTGCGCACTAAATCCGTATTACCATGCAAACAATTGCTATTTTAGCCAATCACACTTCATGTTTGTAGCTTGTACGTAGCCCAGTGACGTTACTTCGTGCGATAATACGCCCATCGCAAGGATTCGGAGCGCATGCAGAAATGCGTATTTTATAGCTAGCCCCTTCACTGCTGCTTTGTGGGGCTATATGCGTCTAGAGATGATTATCAATCATATTAGGCGCTACATAAACCGAGTATATTATTATTATTATTATTAGTCTAGTACTTTATACATATGTGCTTACATTAGCATGTTAGTACACTGTATAATGAATTTAAATATTATTTCACAGAGGTCTCGAATGACAGATTGCATGTCGTCATCAATTAAGGTATGTATCATGTTTGTACATTGCGTATTATAATGATACGATTTGTATGGCATGCATGGGCCTAACTTAATGGGGACCACCAGGCAAAGAACAACACATTATTATACGTTTTGGTACCGTTTTGTGATATCAAATAGATACCCAACATTTTGCAAAGGGTTGTGTAATTCATAAACAAAGCAATTAATTTCCACCACTTACGGAACCACTGCTATTTCCTGGTTTCATACGGGCCAACCATTTGCGAGTGCGCCAATGCTATTCACGCGCACGTTTGTAAACAATAGATTCCCGGGCGATTCGTTCGCTCTGCACACGTTGCAATTCACCGCACACATAGCAGCCTGCGTAATTCAGACCGCATGAACGCATGCTTTAGAATGGTGATGCGTTTCCATTTTTTTTTTCTTTTTCTGGAAACATATTTTTGTGAACTTGTTGATGGAATGGAATACTAAAGATGTTACCTTTCTTTAATAAGAATATTATTTTTGGGTGGTGGTACCCTTTAATGTTGGTGCATATTAACGTTCACTTGTTATGTCGATCGATGATTAAATCTTTATCAGGATCGTTCCTGAAGAGATGTCAGTAGTAGGACATATTAATCCTTCATAATTGGAGCAGTGGTCATGAGCCTTTAAAGATACGATTTTCCGAAAATTCGGGCGTATGAAATGATGTTTCATACATCAAGGTACCTTTAAACGAAATATAAAGTAATGTCGACTTTACTGTGAGAACCATTGCGGTAAATCATGGATTCATTAAAGTCATACCTGTAAAGTGTCCAAATCCACGAAAATTACTTGGAGCTTCCTCGTTTCTCTTCTACCGTGTTGTTTAGCTTATGGTAAAAGAAGAATAAAATAGGGTTTGATTTTTTTCAAATGTCCCTTTAGTATGAAAATAATTATCATTTAAATCTTTTATTTCAATCACGTTGATTAACGCTTTTGATTTAAAAAAAGTACAATTGTCCTAGCTGAGAACGTCCGCATGCAGCACCCGTGAGAACATTCCGGAGATTGAACTTTGAGCCGAGCGAGTTCAAATTCCATGAATTCTGTACTACGTGTGTAAACATACACGGGTGCGAATATCTCAAACGGATCATTCATTACTGCGACAAATGTATGGCAGACCATCAGTATTCGGTGATAAAATATGAACTCAATATTCGTTTTTTTCACTAGGTAAACAGTGTTCGTTTTCTTTCAAACTTTCACAAATCTTTCAATTGTATTTTACAATGATATTGATATAGGATTGAAGTCTCAAATGTCATTTTGTGCAATATCTGACACTTTACAGGTATGACTTTAATTTGTGAAAGTATACAGGTATGACATTTCGCTGGTATAGCGTTTTAAAGGGGACCACCAGGCAAAGAACAACATATAATTATATGTTTTGGTACCATTTTGTAATATCAAATAGATACCCAACATCATTTTTGCAAAGGGTAGTGTAATCCATAAACAATGCAATTAACTACCACCACTTACGGAACCAGAATTATTTAGTGGTTCCGTACGCGCCAAACATTTGCGAGTGCGCCACGTTTGGAGACAAAAGAATCCCGGACGATTCGTTCGCTCTGAACAAAGGTAGTCTTTGTACACACAGACCCATGAACGCATGCTTTAGAATGGTGATGCGTTTTCTAATTATATATTTTTTTCTGGAATTATATTTTTCTGAACTTGTTGATGGAATGGACTACTAAAGATGTAATCTTTCATTTATAAGAATATTATTTTTGTGTGGTGGTACCCTTTAAGAATGTTCTACTGCTTGCTAAAAATAGTCATTGCTATATTATATACATTCGGACTTCATTTACAAGAGTCATTATTCAAAATCCATGTTCTGTCTTCCATGAATTTCTGCTGCAAAAAGTGTGCAAGCAAGCAGTAGTCCACGGGAGCTTTAATTGCGCGTTGTGGTTGACTGACTTATCCACTAGACCGAATGATGCGTGACTGGTTTTATTTCACAAGTCTCCTTCAGCATGTTCAGCGGGTTGCGCATCACTTCACAAGGTGCAATTTAATACCATTAGTGTCCCCTGCCCAGTCATGTCCTACCGACAGACACATCAATTTGGAACCCATTAAAGGTTGTCAAGCGTGGGAATGCAACAGCGCGGATCGCCATTTTGAATTAGGCTATAGTTCGGGCGCGCGCGCGCACTGCATACCATTGTGCCAATGTGCTTTACGCACCGTGCGCAAGGCGTTGGAAAGATGCCACCGCGCGTCTGATTTTACGAATGTGAACCACCTTTAAGCGTAGACTATACCCATTCTTAGAACGTGGTGCATTATTCAGTCAAAAGGTTGTCTAGACTGTTAGTAGACCATTTCTCTCGCTGATGATTAAACATTCTAATGTGTCTGCATGAATGTGGTGTTCCGAGGTACACGAGACACACACCTTTGAAAATCAGTTTCTGCGGAAAGGGCCATCCCACCCATTTGTGGAAATAAATAAATAAAAATAAAATACGTTTTTAAACCAAATCCCTTTCTGAGTACTTTTAGGGGGATAAAATTATCGAAACATAACTGCGGGATTGGAAACGTTCGATTAGTTTTGATCTATCCACTTATGGGGTAACTCTAAACTGAATTGTTTCCCTGGTCGTATAATCCTACCAATATTCATACCCCTACAAATCACTGCTCAAGCCAATGCCCTAAGGTCAACGAAACATTAAGAAAGCATTCTCCTATCACCAACGGAATGCGTATAATCCTATTAAAAGCACAATGCCTGGGCGCAATCAGCCTTCAAATCAGAAAATTAACGATGATATGGGTAATTAACACAATTCAAACTTTATTTTTGAATGAACAATTATTGTCGTCCAGCACCCATTGGACCGTTTCCCCGGGTCACACCCGACATACAACGACTGTTTGCACCACTCTGATCGGCTGAGGTCGGTGTCTAAAGGTCAAACGACCATTTTAAATTTATATAAACATAGTTACCTAATACATGCCATAATGAAGGAATGCACATCCGAATTCAACTGCTAAACATAGTGATAATAAGGACACTAAATGATACGATTTATCCGTTATTCGGAATGTCATAAATTTGTTGTCCAGTAACAATTGGACTTTTCACGGGTCATGCCCGACTATTTAGCCCATTACGACACAGCTGAAGGCAATGTCCTCTTATTAAAGATATTTTCGCAAAAAAACCCGGCTATTTATTGTGAAAGGGGTCTGGTTTTTGTGTTCTCAAATATGTACAAGATATGTACTTGATGTAGGGAATGTAATTCAGGGACACGGAGTACTGCAATCATGTAGTCCCGAACCCTGTTTGTGTTGTTTAGTACAAGTAACGTTTTGCATGCTGTTTAATTCTTTTATGATTTGGATGATTCATTTAACAGTTTTATCAAATGAACCACCAAACGCAACATTAGTTTTAAAAGGTCTACTTTGTTCATGTTGTTCCAGGTCTAACATGTCTAATGGAAAAGCAATACTATGTTGACAAGAAGATCTGGGTCCCGTTGCAGAAAGAGATACAATCGATTGAAGTTACAATTGATTGTAAGTCAGAAACTTTGCGCGTTTCAACCATAGAGCTGTATATAAGAGAGCTTTATACAGCTCTATGGCTTCAACCAATCAGATTCGCGCATTTAGAACACATGATCTGACTTACAATACTGTAACTTACAATTGGTTGTATCTCTTTCTGCAACGGGGCCCTGGTACAATAATTGATGAAAATAAATAAAAGCCTCTATGCCATACCCCTCTCTGCATGCTTACGTGCATTTTTAGAGCTGACTGGTAAAAGAGGGGGGATGAATGGTGGAAGAGAGAGGAGAAGGGGGAGGAAAGGGAGGAAGGAGGAGGAGAAGGAGGTCTGAGGAGGAAGAGGATGAGAAGGAGTACACTGAGCTTTGGTGCTTGAGTCAATTGTGATTTTGGTTGCATTAGAAATAAGGTCTAGATTCTGGTCATGCAAATCGTGGCTGTGAAAAGTAGTAATCGCACACAAAAAAGCTATAAACAAATACAGTAAATCGTTTGCATGGTGCATGCTTAGACAAGGCATTACGTTAGAACTGAGGAGGAAGAGGAGGAGGCTGCATGAGTCAAGTACAGTTAGTGTTATGCATGAATGTAGGTCTAGGGCCTCTTCAAAGCAATCGCGCCGGTGATAGGTAATAATCACTCAAAAGCAACAATCATGAACGTGAATTGTTCCCGTGATGCGAGCTGATCGAGACGAAGAAGAAGAAGAAGAAGAAGAAGAAGAAGAAGAAGAAGAAGAAGAAGAAGAAGAAGAAGAAGAAGAAGAAGAAGAAGAAGAAGAAGAAGAAGAAGAAGAAGAAGAAGGTGAAGATGCGAAAGAATGAAGATGAGAATAATGAGTGATGAAGCTCGAGTCAAATATACTCATCGTTGTGTCTAGGGCCCTCTTAAACAAATTGTGCGTTTAATAATCCCACACATGAAAACAAAGCAAAGTAAATCGATCGCTTGCATGGGGACAACCAACGGAGAGGAGGGGATAGACGTTTATAGGAGGTGGGACATTTATAGGACGAGAGGATGAGAGGAGGAGGGGAGACGTTTACGGAAGGAGGAGAGGAGGAGGAGAGACGTTTATAGGAGGAGGAGGAATATGAGGAGGATAATGAGCCACGGTACCTGACGGTGCTTGAGGGCAGAAGAGTTACTGACCTTGAATTGGCCGTCGTTAGCATTCACCGTCTCGGATAATGATTGCACTGAACGAGCCCCCCGCGGCTGGTAGTAACAGCGTGATACCAAGCGTGGTCAAAACAACTCTCATCATCCAGTTATCGGCGAGGACTATCTTGATCGAGGGAGCGGCGTAGCTAAAGCGTGTAATATGACACCTATGTAATTCAAAAGTAAAACAAAATAACCACGCTATACAATCACCTCCCCCCTTTGTCATGTTTGTTGGCTTAATTAAATATAATAGCATATACATTGCAGCAATTTTATGTAGGCGCTAGTAGCCGTTCCTCTCAAATAACCTACCGGAAGGTGACGAGGTCCTATCTTTACTCCCTCGCACCCCGTATAGAGTGCCCCGCATTACCCCGCCGGGCATGGATATGGACACGTACGTTCCGACAAGTACAACGCAAGGGCAAGGGTATTAATAGGGTAACATCTTTGCCTCATGCGAGTCAATTCATTATTAAAACTGATATGCGCATGCTTTTGATCTTTAATCATTACATTAATAGGGTTTACGAAAATGACAGGTGAAAATGTACTGGAGATAAAAAGAAGACTGTTGTGTCATCTGAAGTAGATTTGAAGTTATTGATGGCTGTATATTATACATGTTGTTTTACGTGTTTGTAAATGGGTGCGTGTGTGTGTGTGTTAATACATATATATATATATATATATATATATATATGTGTGTGTGTGTGTCTGCGTGTGTGTGTGTGTATAATGTGTGTGCATGTATGTATGTGAGTGTGTGCGTGTGTGTGCGTATATTTGTGTGCGTATATTTGTGTATGTATGTTTGTGTATGTATGCTAAGTGTATGTTTTGTTTGCGTGTATGTGTATGTATGTTGTGTGTTTGTATATGTATGAACGTTTGTGTATGTGTGCGTATTTGTAAGTGTGTGTGTGTGTGTGTACTCGTGTTTGTGTTCGTTTACGCTTGAATGTACATGTATGTCTAGTGTCTACCCATGTGCCATGATGCCGATGTAAACATCAACATGATCAGTGCCCCAGGTGCTGTCATGCCTGCTTACCCAGTAATGATGGGGAATGGGTGTGAATAACACGGTAACAACTTGTAAACAAAGCTTGGTAATCATATAATGGTGCACAATGTCGGCATACTCATCCATTAACGAGTATTCATACACACATACATTCATACATGTACACACATACACACACACACACACACACACACACACACACACACACACACACACAAACGCAAACAAACGCACACGTACATACAACCACATTCAAACAAGCACACATAAACACACACGCACGCACACACACACACAAACATACATGTACCAACAAACACACATACACATACAAACAAACACACATATACACTTTAACGCACACACAAACTGACACTATTTGACAGGACACGTGTGAAATATGCCTACAGGTATTCACATGGTTGATTAGATTCCAAGGAAAGTAATCATGAATTTTAGACAGCAGCAGAGAGAAGAAGAAAAAAGGGCGCCTCACCATCCCATCACAGTCCATCATTCATATTAGATCATCAGTGTTTCGAACGAGCATTCCCAATTCTTGCAAGCCGCACCACACTGACACCCCCATCGGCTCCCCCGAAGATTGAATTAAGTGCCCGTACAGACCCCGTTAATGTGATTTCCCCAGTCGCGTTATCACTTGTTCGTCTGGGCTGGTAGTAATAATTGCCTTGATGCCTTGATTAATTACCGGACACTGTATCCGAGATTGCGTGTGTGTCAATAAGCAGTTAATGAACAATCATTGCTTCGTAATAACGCATGAATGTTTGCATTATATATACATGTACTGATGTACTCTCACGGTATTCGTTTGTTTGTATTTTGTAAAGAGTAGCACATTCATTTCTTCTTATTCAACATTAGTTGGATTCTGAATATATACTGCACATGTTTTACATGGATATAAACTGATGAATAATGTAGATGTACACTCGAATGTGATGAATTGTTGTTTCTCGAAAATATGTCTCGTATTATAAATAGTCGGCAGCATTTCAGAACAATGATTTATTATTGTAAATTGGACTTGTGGGAAATCGGTATTGATATGGACGAAATGTACCATTGCAGCAACACAGTGATATTATCATTATTCTCTAGCATGGCAGATAGATTCATCATGGTTATGGTTATGACGATCAGACTGAGACAATACGTTATATAATAACCTTATAAATATACTTTTTAATATACAATAAATACTGAACATCATGTAATTTAATTTAAATAAATCTTCTATATGTGCTTGCGCGTTTATTGGGTAGAGTTGAGGCATTAATAATGTTCGAATCCATTGAATGATGTCTTTGTATTGTAGTTTTCGTTCGTTCTATAAAATACACAAACTGGGTCAAACGTATTCGACCATGCATGTGCAATACATATTGACACAACACCTCACTATTTCATTGGAAAAGAACTGATGGCCGGATCCATTGCTCAGTGGGCGGAGGAGCAATGATCAAATAAGGGGATGCGTTTCTCTGGGCAGCATGCAGGTAATGGCTTCTTTGTTTGAGCTCAGTGACCAGTATAGTCAAACTTCCGACGATATATATACCCCTCGAGAATTAACCCCGCCTTCGCAATAAATCATCTACATCTCAAGGTCCCTTTTTACTGCACAGCAGGAAAATGACTTCCCTTTTCTCCCCGTCTTCCTTCCAAAAGGCTTAACCCATATTTGCACTGATTGCGCTCAAAAATCCATCGGATGATTAGTATAATTGCTATGCCGGGAAGACACGATAATGTTACCTAACTTTATTGCATATATAGCCTCTGATTTCATCCGTTCATACAGGAATGCAAGTGCTCATTATCCTAAGTGATGCGGAGCTTCCGTAATGCTTTATAGATAATATGCTGGCGTAGGTTCTCACCCGACTATTACCAGTTGCATGATATGTGACTTCATATGTTGAATCTGAAACATGAAAGGGAAGACAGAATATGTTGATATTGCCTGAATTGGTTGCATTATTTGATAGCCTGTGATTTCATCCGTTATACAATAATGCAAGTACAGTATAGTAATTGCCGCTAGTGATGCTATGCTTCCGTGTTGTTTAGATCTGCTGCTCACACGACTATAACCATAACCGTTTGCATGATTTGTTTAATTCATGTTATGAATTTTAACATAAAAGAGAAGACAATCATGATGATTCTACCTGAATGTTATACCTGATTTATAGCCTCTGATTGCATCCGTTATACACTGATGCGAATGATGCCGTGCATGCTTCCGTGTTGGTGAGCTTTGTTTCTCGCCTGATTTTAGCCATGCAGTTGCATGATTTGTTTAACCATTTTGACTTCATGTTATGAATTTTAAACATGAAAGAGAAGAAACGATTATATCATATGAATTGTTGGCATAATGTAGACTATAATCCCATCCATTCTATTTAAAGGCAAGTGATGCAAAGCGTCCTTGATTATGAGATTTGCTGCTAGCCCAACCTTCACCCTTCCCATGACTCGTTTAACCATTTAAATTGAAACATAGGTTACGTCTTGGATATTTACATGTGCAAACAGGTATAGATTATCTGTCAAGTAATCATACATATATTCATACAGTTAATCGTCTTGCCATAATGCAATTATGTATGATCGAGCTTTAAGGAGAGTACGACTTTAATAATCATCATCTGATTGTTGTTTGTTTGTGTGTGTCTGACGGAGACCGAACATTGAAAACATAGATGATAATCTAAATACGTATTGTGTTTTATTATTCTCTGAAAAAAAAACACGTTCTTCGTGACAATAACTACCACGCCTTTCGTCATCATGTTCGTCAATCGAATCCGTTGATGACTTTCATCGCTGAAACCAATCCCGGGACATTGCCCTTCAACAGTTCAATGATTCGATAACATCCACCATTAAATACCATCCTCTTCTCCTCCCTCGTGAAATATAAAACCCATCTCTATTATGTTCGATTGTTTTTCTTGCATGAATTGCATGAGCTTCAGAGAGAGTCGATGACATGTTGTCTCTACATGTACTCTATCAAACCACGTGACTCATCACGTGACTGTATAGTAGCTGGTTGAATGTTCACATTGCTGTTCGGGATACGTTTTTGGTGTCGCATCGTTTTCATTGGTAGTTTTTTTTTTATGTTCACACTTTCGTATTTTCACAGAACGTTCATGACAGTGTTTTTATACCTCATTTATATTATACATCATACATACAACTGTAACATTTATACACTTTACATGGCATTTATTGTCTTACATTTAACGATATTCATATTATATTGTCTTGTGTTTTAATATCATATTTATTAGAGACCATAGTACCTTTTTTACGTATGATAATGCTTAACGTAGTATTAATTTGTTCTTGGGAGAAAGAGAGAGAGAGGGAGAGGATGAACGGCATTTTATGTCTACATTTTGCTGTATACACGACGTGACCTATTGACGTTGCTATGATCAGATTACCATTCTGTTTGCGTTCTTTCTGTCTCTAATGATAATACATTATTTGTGTTGTGTCTGGTTTCTATCTAAAACCCCCCAAAAATGTACATACTAATATTCCTAAACATGTGATTAAAGGGATGTGATTTTGCAAGCCAAATTTCAAAAGTTGCGAGATTATTGTCTTATATGAAATAAAATGTCATTTAATAGCATGCCTGAAAAATGTAGGGCTTGAAATCTCTTTTTCGTGGAGTTATAGAGCTAAAACTAACATCGTCCAACGGTTAATTATGCACTATACGTATATTCACCCAGTGAGGAAGTTCGTACACGGATTCCACGGAGTACCACAACGCTATGCGTGACCCCTACATGACCCGCGCACATAAAGACCGAATACTATACAAAATAACCAAACCTCGCTTAAACTGACTACATGTTATTATATATTCTAAATTTTTGAGATTTTTTTTTTCCCGTGACATACCTTTACAAATGTCGGCTTCACAATACCTTTACAAGAATAAGTACAATAGTATTGTAATATTATGCTAAATCAGTTAAAACTCTTTTATTGACCGATATAGTTTGATGGAGGGACGCATTCGTTTTTCATTCGTAGAATCCAAATTACAGGGCTGTTCGATCTGATTTTTTTGTGTGTCTTACATTCATCCTCATCCGTCAACTGGAAACTGTTCAGACGTTTTGTAAAAGAGGGACTGTCCCATTAAGAAATGCGTTATACAAAATATTGTACAAAATGTCGTAGATGCAATAGTTTGAACGGAAGCGATACTACGCGGGTACGGAAGCTGCTGCAGTGAACGCATACGCACACATAAAGCGATAACTCACCGTAAATTGCGTAAAAACTGAGCGGTTGAGCGGTGGTTGAATGATTGATTAGACGTGTAGGAGTAGCGCCTTTTTGCCACAGTGACACCCCCATCCACGTTCATTATACTCCAGCGGCACGTTCGCTTATATAAATACTCTGTTCCAATCACATTAATACTGAGATTTAAAGGGATCCGTGCCGTAACATTGTCCAAACCCACAAATATGTATTAGAACTCTATAGTGGTTCTTTCATACCTTGTTATATTTTATAATATTAACCTCGTATTCGTGTAAAATCAATTTAACATGAAATTGTCACTCATTACTTAGTGGACATCAGATCACCTTTGTAAATATTACGTTATATAATCCTGTTATCTTTTTATTTAGTGTAAAATATCAAAGCTTTGTATTCAATCACAGAGCATATTTTAGCCTAGATGTAGAATAGCTTGTAGCTTAAGTATGTATTCAACAGTTATTCATATTTATTCATTATATTTTCATTGTTGTGCTACTTATGTGTGGTCATGGTACCAGACATGATTAGCATTTAATGCTATTTCTGGTCCCAATTATTCTTTTAATATCTATGTTACACATTCACATTTGATTGTTATATTGATGTACTTTTTATGTGAATAATAAAACATCAAACTCAAACTCAACTCAAAATACACATTGTATCAACCGTATATTCACTTGTTGTACATGTCAACAAGGTTACTGGATTCCTTTAACTCTCTGCCGATCAACAAGTTTTGTAGCACGCTTTCCTTAAAAGGATATATTATACTACGTGATGCAAAACGTTCAACAAATTGAGACGTATCAGATCAGAGAAGTACACATTTTATCAACCATTTGCCAGTCTTTGCACATGTCAACAAAAAGTGATTAGATCCCTTTAAACGGGTGGATGACATGCGTATTAACAATGCATCATTTGCATCCCGTATTATACTGTGAACTTTCAAATTTCACCACCTGGATGTTCGTAGTACGCCTGTGCGTGCAATCGAACCTATGTTGATGATCTGTTACAATGTAATGTTTCATAATACATGTAATAAGACAAAATAATCAGAACAAGTTTTATTGTTAAACTTGAATAATACAACAATTACAAATGGAGGTGAAATATCTATAATCGTTTGCTCACGTATATCTAACGGTCAAGTAATACAATAAGGGTTTCACGTATCGATACATGGAAATGTGTAATACTTTCCTAAGGCAATTTTGAAGATATATCATATTTCGCCCATGCACCCAATGCTTGTATCACATGACAACGAACTTTATTACCAAACTAGCCTTCTTTGGTCTAATAGTAGGGTCCATGGTCTAATCGTGTTAAAACATTCCTACTTCTTTGCCCAATTCAGGCTTACAGAATGTTGGGCGAAATGAGCAATTGGAAAGGGGGTGAGAACGAAAGAGTTAGAGAGAGAGAGGGGGGAGGCTTGTAGATGGTCACACTTTCGCACTCTGAGTGCATACAGCTCCTTTTCTAATACGCCGCTCGCGATCGTGTGGCTTTAAGGACCTCACGCTTGGTAGTAGATAGACACTCGCCAAGGACTGCTCGAATCATGCGGACGATATAGACTGCCAGTTGCTAGATGGATGCATGATTGTAGCACGGACTATTTGTATGGCTCATATTTCATCTCGCGCAGAAGGAATTTTGATTTCGGAGCAGCTGCCCGCATCGAGGCATCGAGGATCCCGCTATATATCTAGCCGGCTGTCTGGGGCTCCCGACATGCCGTGTCAGTTCTGGTGTCCCCTCGAACCGGCCAACGAATCAATGGAGCATTAAACAAACATGAAGCATGTACTCAGCTTACGACTCGAGGGAGTGATATTTTCTGTCTGCACCGGGCGGCCTTCATTCGTCACTGTTTATTAGTGCTGGTGGTGGGAACACACTCAATCGAGCTTTGGAAACTAAACATCATGTAGCTTTGGTAGTTTACGATCTTCAGTAGATCTACCTTGGATGCATAACGGCCGAGTGCTAACTGACTGACCTATATAGCAAGCTTACCGGTGAGTGTTTGTTTTAAATCACGGGCAATCATTCATGGTACGCTTAGGGGATATTGAAGAAATGTCTCAATACTTTGATTATGTTAGCGATGTTATCATAACGAACTCGGTTTATTGGGTGCGTGATTGCATCATCACTTAAATGTGTAGACTCAACTTCGTCGTGCCTCTTGTCTGACATATCAGGTTCATCCAATTAATTCCATAATACATGCAACCCAATTAAGATCTTCGCTTTGTTCCAATTATGTTATTGGGGTTCTTGTTCACTCTCGAAAACATTATTACACGTAAAATGCAGTTATGATGTTTTTAATTTTGTTTTTATCAACGAACTAGTAAACACGTGTATTACGAAATAAAATGAAAAGCCGTTAATCACTTTAAAGTATAGCACCAGTTACACAATATTATATTATAATTAAACAAACTATCAACATTCATATAGCACATGCTTAAGTTGTTTAGTGAAGTTGTAGATAATTTCACAGATTATTTGCTTTACTACAATTGTTCGTAATGTACGAATGATCCAAACAAATATCCATATCCGTGTATCTACGGTATAAAACTCACGAGATACATTAATTATTGTACAAGATAATTTGTTTACACATTATTCGCTATGAAATAAAGATGGGAGTAAGACTATAGATCCGGGCTATAGATATTCAGTAAATTTAAGTTCTACTGCAATTACCCCAAAGTGACTTTAAGCACAGTAGCAGTTAGTGTCAAATGTACAGTAGCTTTATTTATACACATAAAGAGCTTGGTTCCAAAAGGCGCTAAATCCACTTTCCATAAAATTGAGTTAACGATACCAGTACATTAATGAGCTACATAACTATCTAGAAATCAACATTTTAGGACTAATTACACTATCAAAATCTAAATATGGAACGTTCCATTTTTCATATAGCCATGTGTAAAAGTTGGACGAAGAAATCTGCTTTTCTCTCTATTTGAATAAAGTGGATTTAGCGCCTTTTGGAATGATGCTCTCTTTATAAACTTCATCCGTGACTTACACCTTCTACTGCCTATGTCAGTGTATGTGGTTTTATGTTCAGCCATGGTAAACACCTCCACAGACCAACTAATGTAATTGGATCTGGTGCTATATGACTTCTGCAGATCACCCTCTGGCTTCGATTCATTGCATATACAATGTATGTATGTATGTATGTATGTATGTTGAATGGCTGCATATTATTCGCTAACAAGGGAGACATTCAAACACGACGATAGCAGTGATGTAGCTATAGGGAATACGGAACCCACCCCCCGCCCCCCCCCCCCCCTTCCCCCCACCACCACCCACCCATACCCGTCATGAATATGAATGTGCTTTATTTGTTAACCAATCTAATCTTCACGTTATGCATGGTATCTTTGAGAAAAGATGTTATGGTCAAGTGGTCGGAGGTCCACACTTTGTTTACATCAACGCGGGTTCAAAACCTATATCAAAACTGATGTGTCTGTTGGATGTTGACAGTACAGGGTGGTCCCAGACGTACGTACACGGGCATCAATAATACATTCACCCAGAGCGAACCAATTGTTATTATCCAAACAGTATGCTTCCTGTCCACCCGTACCCAGTCATGGCTGACTCTAGCTACGTCATTTAGCACAGTAATTTGTAATATGGATTTGCTTTTTCATTTTAAATTGTTTTTAGTTAAGAACTTTATTTTGCAATTAAGTGGGTGAGCAAAGATTACAGAATTCCGATCGCAATATTATTTTCTTTCTAGTCAGCTTTACGCCCCCCTCCCCCGCCCCCCCCCCCCCCCCCCCAACATCCCAGACTCTGTCGTATCAGCCGATTTTACCCCTCCCCAAACTCATGACTCTGTCGTTCCATCCAGTTTTACCCCCTTTCCCGCCTTCCCACACCCATGGGTCCCGTTGCAGAATGAGATACAATCGATTGTAAGTTACAGTTAAAGGAGAATTCCGGACGAGTTTTTAACAAAGTACAGTATATTGGAAATAAATCTATGGATGTGCTTGAATATTTTCAGGATTTGACTCTCTTTGGTTGATTTCTAAGAGATTTTTTCTAATGTCATTAACTCTGAGGAAATAATTAAATTTACTGCACACAATCATGAGACCCTTACGTAGCACCCTCACTTTGCTCAATTTCTTGAGTAGGCTTGAATCCGGTGCCACTGCATTGTGATCACTGCATGTGTCATTCATAATAGCCGGCCATGCAGAGCCAGGAAATTCAATAACCACGTTTACAGGACTTTTGTCTATTCAAATTCCAATGAAAGCCAAACGTGTTACAAGTTCGGGCAGGCAAGTATTTTCCAACGGTTCAACAATGCAGTAATGTTCAAAGGCACGGTTGAGTGGCACATCGTGGACTAAACTATTCATGATCGAGCATTGTATTGGACCGATCGGAAAAACACATTCGCTGCAGTGTATAAACATAGATAGGCGCATAGTGAGGGTCGCACGTCACAAATTGGTGCATTGTGGGATAGAACAAGCTCGCTCGCGAATTTGTGTCATTAGAATTTCAAAGCCAATTATAAGAACCCACAATCATACTTTTTTCACACAAAATTGTGTTTATTGACCTAGAATATCTGTCTTTCAATCATTAGAAGCTTGAAATCGTGTGGAAGTCCACTTTAACTGTAAGTCCGATCATGTGTTAAAAATCCGCAAATCTGATTGGTTGAAACGCGCTAATTTTCTGACTTACAATCGATTGTATCCCTTACTTCAACGGTGCCCTGGACTAATAATGTACTTTCTTGAGTACCCTTACCTAGGAATGCGGTCTGCAAAAGAAGCCACCCCTCGTCACACAATGTAATTATAATGATTAACCAGTTGTCTTAACTTATTGTGTCACGTATTAGCACCATGGAGAAACAAATATGTAGGATATTGGGTTATCTTCTTTGGCCTGGTTAGCAGCTTAACCTGTACATACGTACGTGAAAATTAATGTGGTCGTATTATTGTAGCGTTCCTATTATCGAGCAGTTGAGTACACATGCAAAACACTTACATTAAACAAAGAAAATACGGAGTACGTAATTAGTTTAATTATTAATTATATACCTTTTTAGGTTAATCAATGAATTATCAATTTTTGCTTATGGTACAGGATATGGAGTATACATGTTCGTTTGTTCTTCATCATTATTATTTATGCACGATAATCATTTTCTTGTATCCATGTACAATGTGTAATTCCCCATCTATTCTACAGCTTCGTAAACATGTCAAATAGCACTTTTAATTTATCTTTGCAAAGTATAAAGGGCGGCAAATAGTCTATTTTTGGTGGGCTTGAAGCTTAATGTAACTATCCCTATACTCAAAGCTTTGCATTGTTTAAAAACCCAATACAAAAAACACGTGGTTCAACTAGTTCATGTAATCTGATATAATTTATTATTTTAATCAGTCACGGTTTGTGTTTATTAAGCGTTACTTTGTTCTACTTATTCGTGTGGTTTCGGAGCCAACTGCCATTTACTGATTGAGTTTAATTGGAACATTACACTTGAAGCTTGCCCCCCACTTTCTAACATTCATATATGTTTTACAGAATGTGTGATTGTATTGATTAGCGTTTTCCCCCCTCATGTTCTCACGTTCTACAAAAACGTTTTTGCAGTACGGACGTACAATGTACGTAGTTGAACATGAAACCCAGAACTTAAAGGGTACCACCACCCAAAAATAATATTCTCATAACTGAAAGGTAACATCTTTAGTAGTCCATTCCATCAACAAGTTCAGAAAAAATATGTTTCCAGAAAAAAATATATAATTGGAAAACGCATCACCATTCTAAATCATGCGTTCATGGGTCTGCATGTACGAAGACTACCTTTGTGCAGAGCGAACTAATCGTCCGATTCTATTGTCTCTAAACGCGTGAATAGAATTGGCGCACTCGCAAATGTTTAGCGCGTACGGAACCACGAAAAAACAGTGGTTCCGTAAGTGGTGGTAATTTATTGCATTGTTTATGAATTACAAAACCCTTTGCAAAATGTTGGGTATCTATTTGATATCACAAAACGGTACCAAAACATATAACTATGTGTTGTTCTTTGCCTGGTGGTCCCCTTTAATAACGAACGAGAACGTCTTCCATGACGTATATCTAATGTGGGAATACTTGCTTACCTTCTTTTATTCAACATGTTCAATGATATATCTGGTGGTTCTGCATATACACACTTGCCTTATAATTTTGATAATATTTCCACGTTTGCCGTTGGATTATGAGAGGAAAGAAACACTTCATGGTCACGGTGCTAACATTAGTTTTGTCGCGCTAATATTAGTTTTTGGGGTGCTGATGGTAGTTTTGTCGTGCTAATAGTAGTTTTTGGGGTGCTGATGGTAGTTTTGTCGTGCTAATAGTAGTTTTTGGGGTGCTGATGGTAGTTTTGTCGTGCTAATAGTAGTTTTTGGGGTGCTGATGGTAGTTTTGTCGTGCTAATAGTAGTTTTTGGGGTGCTGATGGTAGTTTTGTCGTGCTAATAGTAGTTTGTGGGGTGCTGATGGTAGTTTTGTCGTGCTAATAGTAGTTTTTGGGGTGCTGATGGTAGTTTTGTCGTGCTAATAGTAGTTTTTGGGGTGCTGATGGTAGTTTTGTCGTGCTAATAGTAGTTTTTGGGGTGCTGATGGTAGTTTTGTTGTGCTAATAGTAGTGTTTGGGGTGCTGATGGTAGTTTTGTCGTGCTAATAGTAGTTTTGGGGGTGCTGATGGTAGTTTTGTCGTGCTAATAGTAGTTTTTGGGGTGCTGATCTGTAGTTTTGTCGTGCTAATAGTAGTTGTTGGGGTGCTGATGGTAGGTTTGTCGTGCTAATAGTAGTTTTGGGGGTGCTGATGCAGTTGTTTTGGCGCGCTGATGTTAGCTTTGGCATATATTGCTTCAAGATACAAGCGGATCAAGCGATTCTTCCCTGGCGGCCTATACGTACATGCGATCTGCATAATTACACTGGCCCGGTTCAAGTTGCGTTGACCATATATATTTAGACAGCGCTTGGTGAAGACAAACAAACGTTCGGGAAATTTATCTTGATACGATTCGCGGATTGTGTAACGAAAACAACGTGTCGGAGGGAGAGAGAGTGAGGTAGGGGAAGGGGGGAGAGGGTTGATGTTTTGGTAGAATTAATTACTAAACTCGAATAAGGCGAGCAGAGCAAGCGAGGCTAAAATTGCTACCCCTCCCAAGTGGGAACTGTTTTTGCCCGCCACGTTCCTTCGCCGTAAGGCAAATTCAGGCACGTAAACAACGCCATTTTTGTTTAAACCCTTGTATACTGGAACCGGGTCTGCAACGTATTGTGTCTATGCTGTAACCAATATCTCGTAGGCAAAGGCATGTTGTATATACATATAGGCAGCCCCTAAAAGATAAACAAAAATTGCCTTCCCCACTTTGCCCACTTTCTAGTAATGTTGTGTCGTCTTTTTTTTGTTTTTACCTAAGTATGCCACTGGGTCTTAGTATAAAGATCGACGTGCCCGGAGATGGGAGAATTTGAGTGTAAGTGAGTGATGGAAGAGGCAGGAGAGGCCGGAGGAGGTGCGTATGAAATAACGATTGAGGAGTGCCAGTGAGGGACCGCTAATCAATTACACTCGGATTCGTTTGTACTGTTTTTAATTATGAATACTTTTAATTGTAACGCGCTTTAAGTTATTACGTAATTTAATTTAATAACCAATGTGTTTTCATTATTGGTCTGTTCATCCAAGGATGTACGTCTAGTACAAACCATGCGCGTGTGACTATAGGGACGTCACGTGTACATAGTGAAGCTTTGTTTATTAAAACAAAATACATGCCACATATCACAATATCAAATCTATGATTCTTAGAATGTGTTTAGATAATGTTTGTTTTTTCTTACGAATTTGGGTAATTTTAAGGTAATTTATGTATTAATGTATTTTCTTTAGAGAGAGGAAAATGGGTTGAATTCACTATAACAATCATGTCATATTCCGGCAAAATCATGTCATATTCGGGCAAAATCATGTTACATTCGGGTAGTGTCAGGTTATTTTCGGGAAAAATCGTCTCATATTTTGTGCCAAATCGTGTTATTTTGGACTAAACGATTCGAGGATTAAATTAAAGATAAAATTACCTTCTTCAATATTGGAATAAAATCCAGATGAAAGCATTCATGCATGAGGTCAATTAACCACCGCAAAGTCTGTTTTCAAAAATAGCAAAAATGGAACATCCATTCAACCATACAACCATACAAATGTTGTTAAGCACGATCTAAAACGCTTTATTCATGACATGGCATAATCTTTTATTACGAATGTGATATTTTTTAGTTTCATCTCAATAAAACAGTATTAATGAAGACAAATTGTGAACGTTAAAGGCTTATTTTTCATCCAAATGTAACAAAATGGGGAATTCCATGGCAAAGGATTATTCCCTTATTTCAGCATGAAACTTGGTATAAAGTCTTCTCAAGAGTTCTACCGTAGTCCAAAGATCTTCAAAACCTGATGTTAACCTTGGCCAACCATTTAAACATTTTTACAATTGCAGGGAACACATTAAACAGACAAGCTTTATGCCTCAAAGACAGACCGGTATGTTGATGTTTTGATATCCTGGCCCTGTTTTTATTGAAAAATGTGTATTTTCGGAGTTCGTTCATGACAATAAGGTTAAATAATGTCATAGTTTACTTGCCCCGCACATCTTGTTTTAAGCAAACACTTACTATCATATCAGTCGAATGGTGCCGTCAGCGGTCCTCCATTGTTTTTACTATTTTTGAAAACAGTCCTTGCTATTGTTAATTGACCATGGCAGTTCATGCATGACCGATTACACCTTAAATGTATACCCTGCCTGTAGAGAAATAAATTTCCTTTAATTTGATATATGATAATGTACACTTTATTGTACATAAATATGAAATATTTCAACTTAAACCAGTGTCCCGTTTCTTTTTTTGCGGAGTATAGATACGATGACTTGCTAGACGCCGGTAACATTAGTTGTGTGGTAACATTATATGTGCGGTCATGATATGCTATATCGTCGATACTTCCTATTTTATTTCTGAAGATTATTTCTTAGAAACATGGAATATGAACCACAATCCAAGGTTCGAGAATATTGATGATTTTATTGTTTGTTTGATTGTTGTCCTATAAATACAAATTATAGAAATAATTTGATGGCGACATTAAAAGTTCAACCTTGGCCTAAAACAAGATGTTGATCAATATTATATACACTTAAATAAAATTCATGTACTAAAAGAAAGACAACTAAGAACAAGTGTAAAACTCATAATTTAAGTCATGAACGATTTATTCAGTTATACACAATAAGACATTCTGACATGACTATGAAACATAGTAAAACATTTCACTTGCAAAATATATGTCATTGACTTCTGTCGTACAATGCATTAACGTTCAACGTTATCTTAATTTCAGACATTACTATAACATGTATTCCGTAAATTGTGTTCCGTACGTTGTGTCAATCTATAATATACGAATGATTTGCCATTCGATATGAGCTTGAGTACTATTATATACACATCACTGTAAAAAAAAAAATGTATATATAGGCCTATACGCCGATGTTTCGTTTACTTTACCTGCTGTATTGTTGATACAGTGTGCCAGTCGCGAGTGTGTTTATTTTTGTAATTTGTATCATCGCCTGTCAGAGACGATATAGCTGAATCAAAAAGACCTCATTTTTAGCACGGACTGCAAACTCGATCCATCACGCCACAGGTCTGCTGTAATAGTTATGCAGCTTCTCAGTCTGTCAGTCTGATCGATTGATGTATATGTGTGTGTGCGTTTGTGTGTGTGTGTATATGTGTGTGCGTGCGTGAGTACGTACGTGCTCGTTATTGTATGTGATTGTGTGTGTGTGTGTGTGTGTGTGTGTGTGTTTGTGCGTGTATGTTTGCCTATAGGGTACGTTGTTTATATGTGTACTTTGCTAATTTCTTGGAATGCGAATATATGAAGTTTGCCGGATGTGATTGATGACGTGTCGCAATCGACATGTCAGAATCGGAACAACGAGCGCGCCTGTGTCAAGGTCAAAGGATGTGCCATCTGGCGCCTCTAATAATATAGCTCTGGTTTAACCCTCTCAAGTCTAAGCTTTGATTGACGATATCAACGTTTGCTGGCTTGCTCTGCGTGCCGATTGGTTGCATTATCTAATTATTATAATTGTATACAGTATAATTATACTGAGATGCCCACTGCTGTTCAGGTCGGGCATTCTTATCCTACACGCCCCACCTGCTTTATTTTTTTATACAATAATTGCTGAATACTGATAGTCCGGTCATACTTTATACAAATGTAAATTCAGCCTTGCTTTATTTGCACCTGGAAATCAGCAAACATCATAATTACCGTGGCACCTGGGTTTTCACTGGCAATGGAAGAGTTAAGTAAACTGTAACTGTAACTGGATCCCCACTTTTACCTATATACTAACCACACTGTCTTTACGAGATATAATGTCAAATCCCGAGGGAATATTGCATGATGTTCCCGACAACAACATTAGAAGAAATAGACTTGAAATCAAATTTATCGAAAGTATTATCCCTCCATTGATATAAACATGCACTGTTGGCCCCCTCTCTCACATATGATACGGAATGACCTGGCCCCGTTTATATTGATCGCATTATTATCTTGATCAGCAAGAGCTCCTTGGGCTAGATGAGTGGTTGTATGCCTATATACTTGTGCTTCAATGACGGATCTAGCTTTTATAAAATAAAACAAAAAAGTGGGGCACTTTTTGCCGACAGGCAAAGAAAATTTATCCGTGTACAGACCCAAAATTCACAAAACAAAAACGCACTCCTGATGTATTAACGACGTACACCTGTTATGACTGTGCCCCCTGTATCCCCCTCACTCTCGATCCATGTCAGTCCTGGTTCACTACATAATAATTTCGCCTGGCAAAACACGGGATGTGAACTGTAAACAAACAAACAAACAGTTCCAGTATTGAAGACAAATAGTCTAGCTGCTGAAAATCTACGCAGATTTTTAAAAGAAAGTGCCCTTCGCCTGCCTCCAGTTATACTAGTATCGCGGCTCAGTGACACGGAAAGCCAATATCACAAACACACGAGGAGGTTTAGCGAAACACGATTCATACTATTTCCGGGCGCCTCCGAGGGGTCGCCAAAACCCGAGCCTTGAACGCATTTTAGGGATCGCATTTTGCGGCGCAGTTCACATGGTTCATGTGTCTTAAATACGACATGAGACAATGGCGTCTTACTGAACGAGTTGTTTATGATTAGGTACTTTGTACTCATTATTATATTTATATCTAATGTCTATCAGGCGGTCTAAATGGGAATAAACTTACAGTTTCAAAATGTTCCCGTACGACCTGTACATCGATACATTTCAGCAGCTATATCTATCTATTTTAATAGCGCACATCACTATAAAATGCAATTACTTTCTTTAGGATATGTCTGCAGTTGATACATGTATTTATTTTACAGATTTGTTTGCCTCACTCATAATATTCGGGGATTCTCTAAAGATGTTTTCAAAGGAAGAATAATATCCACTCCGTTTTAATCGGAATAAATCTCGAAACACCTGGTCGCTCGCGGCGGGTCCCCCATTTTAATTACTTAGTGCTGCTATATTAGATCAGGGGGGCTTGTAAGCCCTTTATGTGCATGGAAAATATTTAGAAGACTGCCGCTGGCATACTGAGCTCATAATATTGCTTATCATTTTCTTTATCGGATAGCAAACCTGATGGCATTTAGTTCATTCCGAACTAAATCTTAGTCGATTGATGAAGCGGTGCTCGGGGTTTCTTCCCCTGATTATTAAGCTTCTTTCTGCATTTGCGATATATATGACAAGTTTTTTTGTTGAAAATTGATAACCAAGTCTTGCCATGAATACCGCACCGGTGTTAACAACATATGTCAGCACATGTTATATTGATAAGATAAATGATCATTGTATATGTGTGGAAAGTTTAGAGAACCAAAACGCTTCATACGTATTTATAATGAATACGTCAATAAAATAACACTGTATAAATTGCTAAAGAAATACATCGATTAATAAAGTATAAATAATCATGTGCATTCATACACACTTAAAAATTCGTAAATAAGATATATACACGTTTTGAGAAGACGGTGTCAAAATGTCTGTTCCACTGTTTAAGAAAATGCGTTTCCAGAGCTATTTAATGATGAAATATTCATGGAAACTAATACGTACTTTTAATCATGATATTGTACATCAGTACGTTGTATACTATTCAATCGAATAAATAATGTATATTGATTAAATGTTCCTGGAATTAGTCCATGAGTGCCAAACTCTTACCAGTACGAACTTACATGAATAGCTTAGTATCCATAATCATCTACAGTGCAAGATCAGCTTTGTAAAACCTCCCAAGTGCGTATAATAATTCAATCAACACTATATAGATGTCGTGCACTATGGAACACATCAATCTATGTGCAGTATGTATAGGACTCAAGAGGGTTAACAACACATTCTCAACATGTCTACATCTACTCCAGATAGTAAATTAATCAAATGTTGAATTACTTTCTCAGTTATTCGATCCTCGCTTCTTCTTCATTTTGTTTCCTCCCCGTGCGACTCTCAATGAATCCCAAACACCACATTCGTCCTTGCGGCGTGTCCATTAAAGGTTATCCTCAACTTTATTTTGGCGCGTAGCATTCTTTAATTGTTAATGGTTTCAATGTATGTATTTCACACGGATACTTGGTTTGCTTAAAATAGACGTAAATCTCTTACATTCTATGTATCCTTATTCATCGTTCGTTTGGTTAAATAATGTTTCATTATTACTAAAAGCCGCATTATTTTAAAGCAGCCTGATTATCTACATCCTTCAAACAGCAAGTAATATTGCACATTTATATTCACATAAAAAAAAATATTTACTGCTAAATTTTGAAATTGGAATCGAATGTTGAGGTTTCGGTGCTTTACTCATAAACTGAGGTTTGAGTGGTTTCTCTCGGAGCTAGCAACCTTAATTGAATCATGAATAATATATCTTACAGAAGAAACGGATATTATAATGTAGTGATTTAAATCATGTATGATTCAACACGAAACTTGCACGTGAATTCATCTGCATGTGTACTTATATGTGCGATATTTTTAGAGTCGTATGAAATACTGTCTGGGAAAATTGTTAGATACCGGATGATCAGTCCTATAGCGTCTGGTCGACAGCTTGAATCGAATCGAAAAGGTTGTCACGCTTGCAACGTTGTTGTCAGTGGTGACATTTTAAGAGTGCGTTGTACGATATGTCTAAATGCTGCGAGTGAGTAATGTGTGTGAAGTTTGTTAGAGATGATTAAAGCTTTTTTATTATTATTATTACAACTTCATGTAATTATGAGTTTACAAGCGGTCACGAGGATTATTATCATTTTTTAAAGTTACTTCCCCTTAAAGGGATGCCTGTAAAGTGTCTAACTCCACGAAAATTGCTTGGAGCTTCCTCGTTTCTCTTCTACCGTGTTGTTTAGCTTATGGTAAGAGAATAATAAAATAGGGTTCGATTTTTTTTTCAAATGCCCCTTTAGTATGACGATATCTATCATTGAGCTCAAACGCGTTAATTAACGGTCATAAACCTCATAAACGTCCGTTGTAAAAGCTGACGCATATTTTAGCTTTTTTTAACCAGGAAAGCAGTGTTCCTTTTCAATGAAACTTTCACACATCATTCGGACATGTCTTACAATGCTTTTGGTACAGAATTGAAGTGACTCAAATGTCATTTTGGGCAATATCTGACACTGATACAGGTGCACCTTTAATATGCATGCACCATTGAGTTGGATCACCCACGCTTGCGCAATAGACCGCTTCTGTAATGTATGCACATAATATGCGTATGACGCCAGACTCCCCGTTGGCAAGCTTAACAATAGTAACTAGGTCCGGCAAGCTCCGGCAAACTTAGCTTGCCGGACCTAGTTACTATTGTTAAGCTTGCCAACGGGGATTCTTACGTCATACGCATATTATTTGCATACATTACAGAAGCGGTCTATTAAGAAGACTAGTGACATTTGAGAGTGCGGTATAGTGACATTTTGAAGAGCGCATTAACAAATGTATAATCCGTGAATGATACGCGTAAAGTTTGGAATTGCCGATTGAGATTTGTTTGTTCCACGTCCTATGTTACTTTCTCTACAAATATAAACCCACTCACAATCTAAGGGACGACGAAGAATGGTCGTGTGTGTATATATATATAAGGTTCTACGCGACTCCATAGGATAAATATATAACGAGCTTAGCTGCAAAATGCGCTAAATCCACTTTCCAGATAATTTGAGTTAACGTAGCTGTCTAGAAATTATAATTTAGGATAAATATCACATTCAATTAAAAACAAATATGGAACGTTCCATTTTCATATCCTCATAGGCATCTGTTCAAAGTTAGACAAATAAAACCAGCTTTTCTCCAAAGTTGAAAAGGTGGTTTTAGCTTCTTTTGTAATTACGCCCTCAACTTTATACCAAGTACTTGGAAGAGTAAACCGATCTAGCAATGCATTCATAGCAAATTGAGCTTGGGTGGAACAGTAGTATGTACACAGGGGTGTACTTTTCATTGGAAGGTGGATTACTGTTACTCCCATGGTCCCTTCAATAGTGTGCCCTTTGAGGAGGTTAAATTAAACATTGACATAGACGATGCGATTATATCTATTCCCCGCAAATTATAACTTCACAGGTTGCTTGCGATTGATGTTATTGAAAAGTTGATTAAATTTTGCATGTTTGGATTTATATTTTAGAAATAAGGATTTAAGTGTGATAATACATTGGTATACAAAGTCAGTTGTTGTTTATATCTCAAATAATGTTCAGACCATTCGACAGAGTTTACATGTATTAAACGTAATATAACATGCAGACGTGATCCATTATGAAGATGTGGACATAATGCGGTGAAAACATGAATTCCAAAATTGAATTGCGGAATCATGGGAATTCTGTCTCTTGAAAACAAATTGATGTACACTTTTGTGGAAAGGCATTCACGTCAAATGAATGTGTGTAATTTCATCAGCATCATATTTCCGTTCCAAAAAATTCAAGAGCCCAAAATACAATAAAATAACCACACATTTAGAGAGTGAGCATAAACTAGTTATGCGCCAATGTACGATCATGAGGCCTGAATGATTGTGTTGTCAAAATATGCAGTAGCCTACATAATATTTCAAAACATCAAATTTAACACAATTTGTACAAAAAACACTTAACTTCAAAAGTAAGTCATAAGCATGATGGAGGAATATTGAATTAATATTGAAGAAAAAAACGTAATGGGTGATTTATAAACGTACCCAATAAATATCGAAAGGGTATAATCCTGTTTATCCCGATAATTTTCGTAATGTTGATATCAATTTACAGGTACCTCCTATCAGGGGAAATAACATGTATTTGGGACACCGTAATAGAAACTTGCCCTTAGGCCAAATATTTCAAAACTTAGGTTTGAATCAAATAAATATATAGAACGGATGATTTGTATTTATTTATTTTTTTATTTATTTATTTATTTTTTTTTTTTGGGGGGGGACGACCCATTTTCCCTCACATCCTGTGTATGAGGTATTAAGTCATATCATGCCAGACATAACGTGTGAATATATTGGAGCTGTACATGAAGTGTATATTATTGTATGGTTGAAATATGCGCCATCGTCACTCGAAGGGTTAATAGACACGTACACGTCCTGAAGAGACGAATTAGTAATTGGATGAACATTACTCCCATCGGACGAGGGGGAACATCTCATGTTCCCCTTCCCCTCTATTGGGATGGCGTTCAGAAATATGATGACACTTAATGTTTTCGCCAGTTTGTAGACTGCGAGCTAGCTTCGATTCAATACCTTTATGTCTACCACTCTCAGAAATATGATGACACTTCATGTTTTCGCCAGTTTGTAGACTGTGAGCTAGCTTCGAATCAAAACGTTTATGTCTACCACCCTTCTCTTCTAACAATTTACTGCATGAATCTAACTGTATTATTTACTATTAGTCTTCAAGGATGCTCTTATAAAACATATCATTTGTTACATAATAACTACGAGATGAACGGCTATGTTCATGGAACATGACTTGTTTATGGCACGCGTCGACTAATTAGTTCTCCTTTAGTTTTACTCTAGAACACTTTTATTAGACACATTAAAGTATTCACTTATATTTTCCTGTTTGTATTAAGTTGTACAACTAATTGTCTCATCAGATGACAAGCTTAACAAATCAATACGTAACCATGGTAACAAAATGCGACAATATTGTAATCTGATCAGAAACAGTATCGGGAAAAGAAAGAATAGTGAGCCAAATTGTGCTAATTTGGCGCTAATGGCGTATTCATTTCGCTCAAATTAAAGAAACGTGGCGAGTAAGCCGTATTTGAAGAGTTCGTTTCCAAAAAAGGTTAGGTCCACTTTTGTAAGTTTTGAGAAAAAGAGTTTTTTTTTTCATTTCTCATAGTTACCAATGTTGAGAGGATATACAATTCTATTACAATGATTACATGAAAGAGCATCCATCATAATAGGATTGTAAAATAACTCTTTTAAAAAATCCCAGCATCTTCTGTTTTTTTTTTATTAATTTTTTTATTTTTATTTGTTTTGGACCTAACCTTTTTTTGGAAACAAACTGTGTTGGACCTAACCTTTTTTGAACAAAAAACTGAATTTTCTTTGTAAATTGTAACAACTTTCCAGTATGAATTTGAGTTTTCTGTTAGCTTTACCGGATAGAGTTGCTCCAATTCTATAGATTAAGCTTTAAAAAATGAATTTTGATGGAAAATGGACCTAACCTCTTTTGGAAACGAGCTCTTCATTTTATAAGAAGATTACATTTGTATCGATGTTATTACGCACTCTATTATAATGTTTGCTTTGTTTTTGTTTGCTTCTTTGCAGGTCTCTATATCTTAACATTATCTGGACTCCTTTAAAGTGGAATAACACAATCAGGTATGTCATGACACACGTCTATGTTGCGCCTTAAGTTTGTTTGTGTGTCTTTGTTTGTGGAATTGCTACTACTACTTCTTCTATACTTCTACTTCTACTTCTACTTCTACTACTACTACTACACATCCATCGATACTTCATGAAAGTTGCACTTTATTCGTTTACTTCACCATTTCGTCTTGAAATATGCACGTGATAAAAAACATGAATCTTTAAACCTTCACAGCTTTTGAAGTATTTTGACTTTATCCGCCATTTTCTTATCTCGCGCTTTGGAGAGGACTGGTTTGTATATATGGGTCACATAATGTATATTCATGTCTCTTATTTAATTGTCGCTTCTCCCTTTCTATAATTCTCTTTCCCTCTCCAAGAGCCGCGTGCAGCCGCATATCTCCTCGTTTGTACCTGATCCACATTCGAACGAGAGGTGGAAATGCATTGCAGCACCAAAACAGGGATTATAAGGCGAATGTGGTTAATCCAGCAAACCACCTGCGCGATCAATAAACAAAAATGTCAAAAAACTGCCACAATTATATAGTTCGATATAAATTTCCTGATTTTGACATCCATCTATATATGAGGTTCGTACCTTGCCATATTAAATACATTTCGATTGACCCACTTAGAGTATTCCTCGTTATGGCGTAGTGATGAATGTCGACAGTACAACTGCAAAGAAATATCATGCAAGGCGATCGAGAGAGTACAAATAAAAAATCAAAATCAAACCGGTTTGTATCCATCTACGCCTAAATAAGTGCCCAAAATGTATATGTATCGATCATCATTATATCATGTAGATGTTGGGCGTAATGTTCTACTGTTCGTAGTGAAATTATTATACATTTATGAAATATCAAAATTATGGATCAGCGTTCTTTTTGAAAGGGTTATGCACGTGTTTGCCATCTGCCCGTAATGTTTTTGTTATCCTGCCAGTCGGCTGAAGGTCTCGCGCCTTCGTTATATCAAGGTCCCGCGACTCAGATCAATTACGTAAAGTTGTTAACGCAATATTCCCGCGTGGTGTTGCGGAAGCTCCCGTATCGGGCTCCTGACACCAGCGTGTGTTTCTGGTTACCGTTCAGACGAATCGGAGAGAGTGGCGGAGCTCCACTCATGTTAATGCACCTGCTCCGTGGGCCAGGATTCTTGGGCGGTGTTACGCATCACCCATGTGTCCCGTTTGCATCCCATCTTGACATGTCGCTGATAAAATGGTATGGAATGGAAATCAAATCCCCCCAATAATGTGATGACTTGCGTCAAATCTTTTGTTTCCCTCAGTCAATGCGGAGTAATTGATTCTATCGGCGTGAAGAACATTTCGTAAAAATGAAACCGATAGTGGGTGGTTCTTTTTATCAATAGCGGACATTTTGGGAAATTAATTCTGTCAGCGTTTAGAGATATACATTATCGGGACTTTTCGAGAAATTTTAGGCTTTAAGAAGAAGAAACTAAATATTTCTCAACGCTGAATATATTCGTCATGTAATGTAATGAAGGAAGAACAGCCCTGAACCTGTTTGCAGAGGTGGGTGAGACAAGTACATACTTAACACAATAACGATAGTTGAGTAATTCTTGTTTATAAACGGCTAACGAGAGGGTGTTTTTCGAGAAACAACAGTCAAATAGACACTGAATCATCGGCGCAGATTAACGTTCAAGGGCATGTAGTGCTTGCTTGAGAGTGAACAAAATAATTTCACCTTAACCTGCGCGATGAACAAAATTGAAAGTACAATCAATAACATTCCGAAATCGAGTTTGGTCGAGGTCTAACCAATACAAAAAACTCAGTGTTGTGACAAAAATGAACGTTAACTATCAGGAGCATTATATATGACTGATGAGATATAAGTCCTTCGTATATATATATATGCATTAATGTTTGTGTCAAGGTCATATAGCGTCTAACGTAACTACGTAAGATTTGAAAGCGAGGCAAACATTCATGGATTGGATTTGATTACGGAGCCCCGGTAGATGAATTCGCTGCTTCCAAGAGAGGAATCATTAATAATCGATTTCGCGCGCTGCGAATATGTGTCAATGTGTGTGGCCTTGGACGTGTCGGTGATCTATTTATCTTGTTACCTATTGATTCCATCGATGATTGATTCTAACACCCAGACCAAAAGCGTATGGGAAGGGGCAAACATAGATTTCACTTGAAAATGTGGTGCAGTCTGCTTCGCAGGGGTGTCGTTATTCCGTTGACCAGCAATGTATTGTAATTTGTATAGCCATTACACATGAAACACCAGTCCCCATATTCATAAAACCCCACTAGCTTAGTTCCTTGCTAAGTGAATTATAAATGTGCACTTAATTGAGCAACAAACAGATTTCCTAGTCCCCAACTGCTTGGGTTGGCTTGGTAAGCCTTAGGAACCAACTAATTTAACCCTAGTTAGCAACTAAATGATTGTGTGTTTAATTCTTAGCCTCGTCATCAAAAATAGACTTAGCAAGGAACCAAGTTAGCGGAATATAGGGCCAGGTTTTCAGCAATACTATATATAATCGGTATTTATTATCTGGCCTTGATTCATAGATGTATTTGCTTTCGCATGCACATGTTGTTATGGAATATACTAGAAGAGTATTGCTGATGTAAAAACAACATTTTTTTTTTTCAAACCACATTGGGTCTTCTTTATTTCAAAATGATTTCACAAATTCAATACAATTACAAACAAAACACAAAAATCAGGACTAATAAATCGATTCCATTCATGAAGATCTACAAATAAGTGTTGTATTTATTTATTCTTTTTAATTTCATATCTTTTTTTCCATAATCAAACGAAACGTACGTATAAAATCATTATCTCTTCTTCCATTTTCAAAAGTTACTATTATTCTATATATTGAAAGTAACGCATTATTGAATGACAATTTGTATAAAGATATTATTTATTGTATAATACATTGATAAATGCGAAATTCTTATCTATGAATGAATGAATGCAAACAAAACACGAACGAACGAACGAAAATTGACAAGAATTTAATTCAACAGCCTATAAAATGAATGTAAAAACACGATACGTTTTGTACTTTCAAAATAGAACCAAATCGGGTCAGGAACGTGATTTTGTTTTAAATATCGCATGCACTGTCCGGAAGATCAGTGTCATGATCAGTTTCTGCAAAATATACATACACCCTGCGATGTGACCTATTTAATAGTAGCAGTGCATACGATTTACCGACTTGAGATGTGATTTTATTCGTTTTAAATGCGTGCTCGCATCAGCACCGACATCACTAAATCAGTCCCGAGAGTCTAGACATGTTCGTATCTCGCCCTTCTTTGATATTCAGTGGCGTAGCCAAGCTTTTGGTGGTGCAGGCGGACGCCCCCTCACCCCGACCCCATCCCCCTTTCCGCCAATCGCCGCGTTTGGAGACCATACAATTGTAAATGAATGATAACAAATACCAAGTGGTTATAACAAATGCTGATGCATTGGGCCTTACGCCATCCATTCCACAGCCATTACGCCCCCCTCCCTATTTTTTGTTGTATATCAATGCCTGGCTACGCCATGTATGGTAGTCACCGAAAGGGATATTATTCACACTTCTGTTCGCCACTCGACCTTGTTATATTAGAACGATATTAATATATCCGAACTCCTTGCCTATACATAACTAAACGGAAACCTGGAGTTGTAATTTGGGATTTGTTTCGAAATGATCTGGATAAGGTCGATCACTCAATGGAAATTGCCACCCACTTCATCCAAAAATAATCATAAGTTAAAGTTCGTGCCTAAAGTCAGATTTCCTTGTTACAAAAATTATTTTTTGTTTTACTTTTAGCCGATTTGAAAGTCCAAGATTTCTTATAACGTCCGTGGGTTGGCATATTGAGGCAAGCTTATAGCGAAAAATGACGAGATATTCAATACGTTTTCTATCTCGTGTTGTTCATCATACTTCGATAACAAATTGCGAATTGAAGGAATTTTCTCCTGTTTTAACTGCACCAAGGGGCTTGCTTTAAAACTAAATAATAACACCCCCGCGCTCAAGTTAACTTTATACATTGTGTAAGCTATCGGGAAAAGGCTGAGTGATTAGAGAAAATCCCATCGATAAATCTAGCTTTTCCAATTCTCATATTAGTAGTTCCTTTATGCAGCGGGTCACAACTGTTACATTTGCACAAAAATAGACCCTCCTACATAGGGTTTATACACATTTATTAGGCTTTTAATAAATTCCTACTAATGGGGTTAAAGGGATAGTTGAGTTCTGGTAAGGAGAGTACAGTTTTGGTGAAACTGAATTTTAGTAACCAAAACCTGCATCATTACATTACAAACTAATAGTTATAACTAGAAAGGAACACAAAATTACAAATGACGTAGTAAAGATCATGTTATCATTCAAAAAGAGCCGTTAAAACGTAAGAGGGTGCTCTCTAAACACTCATCGGTTTCAACCATTTTGAATAAAATATTGTGCATGTGATGCTTTGTTGAAATAGTGATTAGATAGAGAAATAACCAACAACTATTTAAATACCTATTTTGTAACTTTTTGAAAAGAGGAAGCATTTTTTTGAATTTGTAACGACTGGTTCAAAATTCTCTAATAAACCTGGGGCCCCAGGTTTATTACAAATTGTTATATTTATGGATATTTCAGCCGTCTCTGAACCGATTTTGATCAAACAAAGATGATTTTATTATTAAAATATTATGCTCTTTCAAATTTTACACTCAGTTTTTCATTACCTCACAAAAAAAATAAGTAGTCTAGCGCCCTCTCTACCAAAACTCAACTATCCCTTTAAGCGGTTGCAACACCACTATTGCGTTATAACTACTACTACACGTCTTAATACCCCTGGTATCCTCGATGGGTCCACAGTAATTTATGGGGCTTTACTCCTACTGAGGGGCGCGCTTTTTGTACATGCAACCTACATGACCTAGGCCGGGGACCTAGGTATTCCACTTGTCCGTGTGGTGTACCTATTCTCGGTTCTGAATTGTGAATAATATAATGATTATCGTGGCACGATGAGAAAATAAAATAGGGTGCAATTTGCAAACGACGACGGAGATTTAGAATGGTAGCGTGGGGAGTTTAATGAGTTTAGTATTGATCGACGGTGTGGGGGCTTCCGAGTTAGTCATTTAGCAAGGCGGCTGACGCTAAAACGCTAAAACCACCACGACGGGTCTCTACCGTCGGCCATTATGTCCTTTTCTATACCTTTTTCTATTTAGCCGTGTAAACATGTTGATCGTCCTTCTACCCTAGCTGTGAAGATGGGCTTAGGGTGAACGATCAGTTGCTCATTCATGTAAACATTTTGACCCATTCTTTATATATATGTCAATTCTGGCCTTCAAATAAGTGAAATGGTCGGCGAGGTTGTCTCAAATTGTCGATTACATTGGACATTGGAAAAAATAGTGTACTTTATTTAAAGTCACATCGGTGCCTCGAAGAGTAGTCACGTGATAGGAAATAACCAATATTTACCCCAAATTCAAAATGACTGTTCATATTCCAATGCGTTTATTTATGTATAACGATATTAAACTTCGGTAATATTCCTTCAGATAGAACGATCGTATAATCATGATAATGTAAAGTTATACACTCTGTTATACTGTTTCCATGTGTGGCGTGATAAGACACTATTCGTGCATAATAATGTACGCGTTCTCGCTGAAAGTTTCTTGAATCGTACACGATTTCTAACAGCAGATTATAGAACAAGGTGGTGTAAAAAAAACAGACGTGTGACATTTTATAAGAGCCATCGATTTTCTCCCGATCATGACGATTCTGCATAATTGTACGCTCCTCCGTTCTAAAATAATATCGAGAGAAACAATGGATGAATTACCATGATTGAAGGCGACATTGTCTCACAGTCTTGACCTATCCTTGGGACGATGTGAAATCAAAAATATGAACCAACGCAGATTCGCGACATGTTTGACAAGTTCTGATGGCGTTTTCACGCGTGCAGAGTAAATGGCAATGGTCGGTGCCTAGTGTGGTGCCTACTATAGTGCCTAGTGTGGTGTCTACTGTGGTGCCTACTGTGGTTTCTAGTGTGGTGCCTAGTCTGGTGCCTACTGTGGTGCCTAGTGTGGTGCCTACTGTGGTGCCTAGTGTGGTGCCTAGTGTGGTGCCTACTATGGTGCCTACTGTGGTGCCTAGTATGGTGCCTACTGTGGTGCCTAGTGTGGTGCCTAGTGTGGTGCCTACTGTGGTGCCTAGTCTGCTTCCTAGTCTGGTTCCTAGTCTGTTGCCTACTGTGGTGCCTACTTTGGTGCATTTTATGCACTAACCTTGCAGTCATTATTCGTTACATAAATGGTGATGTTACCAGTCATGTGGACTTCATAGCCCATTGCTTACTGGAACACGGTGGGTCCTGCATTAGTTTTACGGGACTATATGAACATTGAGGGAACAGGTTAATAAGTGCCTTGGATAACATGAAACGTCTGTAGGATATTGCTAAGTGTTCGGAATGGTGCTGATGTATACAAGTGTATATTTTGCCAGCCGCATACAATTTGTATTCATGGAATGTGTCTAAATATCGATCTTTCACACCATGTATATATAGACGGGGGTGTACGGGGGCGGGGACCACCTCGTGACCTCTCCTTGCCCCCTGTCATGTCCGAGTACTACATGTAGTATGTGACATAATCATGCTACCCTCGTTTATTTTGTCAGATTCGATTCTAGGATTATTCCAGAGAAGACTTACGGCAGGCGGCTAATTATTATCGACGTGCTATAGGGTAATTCAGTCGGGTTGAACGGAGATCATAAGCAGCGTTTAATGTGCAGTGAGTTCATATAACGAGATGAAACGTTGTAGGCTATGGGTAATTATAATGCCATTTGTGGGGGAAAATAATGAGCCCGGTGAGATGAAGGCGCGTCCTCTAATCACTAATCAGATAAAGCCCTTCGCAGACAGAGCCGACTCGACCCGATCCGACTGGTTTTAATCAGGCTAGAGTTGGGCCCGGTCGGTCGGAGCAGATTTATCGTGTTGAATCGGCCCCAACTGGCATCCGACTGTCTCTCGACTGGCAAAATGTGTGTCACGAGGCACTGAAAACTGAGCCGATCGGAATGACAACCAGTCGAGTCGGCTCTGTCTGCGCCGGGCATAATATGTGAACCTTATTGATCGAACGCAACTCTGTCTCTTATTCCCTCTCCCTCTGTCTCATTCTCTACTCCCACTGCCTATATCGAACCCTCTTGCTCTTCGTTTCTATTTGATATTGTTTGTTATGCTGTGTTCACCCAAAAGAGTGTCCCAATCAATACGGTCAGCAGACTGCATGTCTGTGAGAGCGTGCTTGCGCGTACGTTGTGAGAAAACAAAATCCGTTGTTTGAAACTCAGCGCCAGGTTATGAACACCGATAACCACCCTCCCGTCCCTTCTCACGACCTTATTGTATTTCTTGCTCCCCTCTCAGACCCTCTATCCCTCCATCTCCTTTTCATGTGCAATATGAAACATCATCTCCCAACATATTGTAAGTGTAAGTGTAGCTCATCTTTAATTCGGATTTCCCATCCCATCAACAGTCCATTGGCTTGATCGTGTGTCACACCAACTCTGTCTCCGCATGCATGGCCTAATATACACGGAATATTCATCGCCTTTATCGCGAACTCTGTAATAATTCATTGACCGTTACCATTCATCTCGCCCCGCCGTGGCTGAATACCAAGAACTACCGGACACCGGTCAACGATGGACGGTCAGGGGCCCTCGTGGCGCCAGCGGCGTTTCTTCATCGTCCACTGCATACACGGCGAATGACCGTGACAATTTGAGGTGACGTACTTGTTGATTCATCGCATATAATTATTCAAGGTAGTTCGGGTTCGTAAATCAGACGCGCGGTGCCATCTTGGGAACGCCGTTGGCAAAGTGCGTAATCCACACTGAACCCGTGTTATGCAGTAGCATCCCCACACATATTTAAAACGTTCATATCACTGTTTATCTACGTGTTGCTATATTCGAATCGTGATTTACATTCATGAAATCCGTCTTTGCATCGACTGTCAACTGTATAATGTAGACAGATGACACACACATGCAATAACATGACGTATACACAATCCACGTGTTGCTCTTCTCGGGTCGTGCCGCGTTCAAAGTTTCCGCAGTCTTTCACCATGGATTATACTGTACTAGGGTACTAGTATAATCCATGCTTTCACCATATTCACCTATCATCATGATTGTGATACCTGAGGAGCCGATTCTCTTATCGATTGCCGACGGACATCCATACCATTCAGTCAGTATCCATAACCTCCGTGAATGTTGTTTGGATGTAAGTTAGCTTCGAATCTGAGATGAGTAGGCAATAAGGGTGTTGCCAATTTAGGTGATCATTCTGGATTAATGTATCTTTTGTTTGTGGCGTTTGAACTCGCCGAGTGGAGTATATAGGCAAGCATGTGGTCGAATGTGTTCGATGAAAATCCCATTCACTTTAATCGGTTTCTGATCTGCTTCATCACATTCGCGAAGTTCGATGTAAGTGGAAGGCCATGAATTTTTTGGCCACTATATAGTCAGAATGTTGCGATGTTTCTTTTGGTAACCATTCTGGTGAAATAATGATTGTTTGCAGAGTGGGAATTTGATGATGAGGTCTGGATGCCCGCAAACGCGTGGTTCCGATTCCACGTTCAGGTAGATACATCTGCATCGTCATCATCACATTCCTGGAGCTTGACATTATGATGGTCAATCTACATAATCTGCACGAATCTTTCTTATTACAGGTTCGAGGCAGATTAATCAGAAGAAGAAGATGAGAAGGATCTTTTGCATCGTTTGTGAATTTCCTGGAGAAAATAATGATCACTATATCAAGTTTAAACCGCCAAGTTCAATTTGACAAGTTGGTTTGTGATTGTGTGGAGTTTTTTTGTCCACGGCTTATGTTTCATTCTTATGGAAACATAAGACATAGTTTATATTTTGCTAAGTTTTTATTGAATTACCCGTTGCTGAAAATAAGTTTAACCTTAAACATGTCATGCATGTAATCTAAACTCACAATGTTCCCTCCTATTTAAACTAGTGCCTATGTACTAGTATACGTAATCATACTTTATGATAAAGATGATGCCCACATGTGTTGTAAACAGTTATAATTGAATCAATTGTGCGGGTCTGAACTGTACCAAATGACCAGGGATAATAATATGCGCTTAGAGGCTGTTCTGCATTAGGCGCTATATAATTACGATCTATTATTATAATTATTAATTGCTTTTCGGCAAGACAACATCTGCGTAAGTATTGTTGACGTATTCTTATCCCACATAACAGTGCATTGCTTTATAACGCATACAAGCACACCTCGTTCCATACAGTATAGCCTACATGCCCAATTATACCGTTGATTACATTATATTACCTGCCTTATGGTAACAATTATCTTTAATGGAAATTAGAGATAAAATAAATCAAAACAAATTAATAATGGCAATTTGGAGATTTGTAGGTCTACGGTAGCATGCTTCTTCAATATTGCCAGATACTTAGATTTGTTAACACTTCGGGCGAAATTGGACAGTGACTCTTTACTTCATCTTCCCATACCATCCAAATATAAATAGTAATAATGTGCATCGATTCACTCCTGCGACGGGGTAGTAAATAAATAACGATGTGGTACGATGAAACCGAAAGCTTGCGACAAGCTGCGACTGTGCTGAGATTGCATCAAACTAGCTGCAACTAGTCTTGTGCACGCGTCCAGATTATTAAACTTTCTCGGAACAGTTTGAGTGTTTGCGACCGAAATCTTTTTTGTGAAAAACGTTACTACAAGCACCCTATACGGTGAAGACGTAGCAATTTTAGGGTGCAATTGTGTACCCTAATTTTGTTATAGTGCACGATGTGCCTTCTTTGTTGTAATCTTATAGAGATCGGAAGTTGTTTCGTGTTTTATGCCGTGAAGCAGCAAACGTCTCATCTTGGGAGATAGACCTTAGAAAATCCACATCTCCATGTAATAGGCAACGGGTCTCAGCTATATATGAAACAAGGTCGCCGCTATGCGAAATCTCCGCGTCAACGTGTTAAGTAGCTGTCAGCACATCCTGAAAGTAATCTCCGGTAGTTACTATGTTGACACTTATAATGTCAGCATACCCTTAAAGTGATACCTGTAAAGTGTCAGATATTGCACAAAATGACATTTGAGACTTCAATCCTATATCAATATCATTGTAAAATACAATTGAAAGATTTGTGAAAGTTTGAAAGAAAACGAACACTGTTTACCTAGTGAAAAAAAACGAATATTGAGTTCATATTTTATCACCGAATACTGATGGTCTGCCATACATTTGTCGCAGTAATGAATGATCCGTTTGAGATATTCGCACCCGTGTATGTTTACACACGTAGTACAGAATTCATGGAATTTGCACTCGCTCGGCTCAAAGTTCAATCTCCGGAATGTTCCCATGCGTGCTGCAATGCGGACGCGTTTAGCTACAACAATTGTACTTTTTTTTTTCAATTGCGTTGATTAACGCTTTAGAAATAATGATTTTCAATGATAATTATCTTCATGCTAAAGGGACATTTGAAAAAAATCAAACCCTATTTTATTCTTCTCTTACCATAAGCTAAACAACACGGTAGAAGAGAAACGAGGAAGCTCCAAGTAATTTTCGTGGATTTGGACAATTTACAGGTATGACTTTAATGCCTCGGTCACACCTTTGCGTATGTTGCTGCGTATTGCTGCGCTAGGCGGGGTATATCGATACATGTAGTGACTATGTTGAAATGTATAATGTCAGCATACCCTTAAAAGGGGTAGTTCAGCTTTGGTTTAGAGGGCTCTTAAAGAAATAATTGTCGTGTGAGGAAATGAAAAACTAAGTGTAAAATTTGAAAGAGCACACAAGTGTATAATGACATAATTAAGTTTGTTTGATCAAACTGTACTATCCCTTTAAAGAGAACTAGTGGTTATGTTGTCACATCGAGGTACAAACATACCAGCTCCATGGTTGTCATATACACAACACTGACAAAGGGTTGTCATCTGCATTTCTGTGATATATCTCCACTGAGTGACCGTAGTCACTGAAAATTCCATGTTAAATTAATGTCATATGGCATATAGGTAACGAGCGAAAATGCAAATTGCTACTCGCTAACCCACAGCCATACATTTGTATACAGTTGACATGATTGGCGGGACCTTTTTTTCTTCTTAAAATTCAATCTTTAATATTTCAGTAACAAAGGGAAAATTGGACACAAAACAAAGCTGATTTGTAGACTGCTATTAGTAATAGGTAAACAACCAGGCATGAACGAGCCACTGGAAATACAAGTGAGTTTGGTCGATTCAGACAAATGTACTGTATCCCTTTAATCATGTTGAGCAGAGCACCATCAGTCATGCCAACGGCCAGTGTCGCGAGTGTGGTGGCTTTTAGAGTTAGTACACTGGGCAAGCTTTTACATTAATCAAACATGCTATTACGCTCGGACAGGGAGAAGAAGGTCAGATGTCAACCTATTGTACGTTGTAAAGATTCAAGTTAAAGATTAAAGGGATAGTTGAGTTCTGGTAAGGAGAGTACAGTTTTGGTGAAACTGAATTTTAGTAACCAAAACCTACATCATTACATTACAAACTAATAGTTATAACTAGAAAGGAACACAAAATTACAAATGACGTAGTAAAGATCTTTTTTTTTTTTTTTCAGGGATATTTATTTTATTCATTGCTCAAAACAAAATAACAATAACAAACAATAAGAGATATCAGTACATAATATAATCAGTATATTAACGTATTTTCATATCTTAACATAATCATGTAAAATATAATTTTAAAATTTACATCTAAATGATACAAACAAAATTGTATTGTTGTACATCAAATAAAGCAGAGCATGAACATAAAAAAAGGGGAAAAAGAGGGGAAAAACTCTTTTCCCCTCAAAAGAACACACCTTTACAAGTGCTTACATACGCACACACGCGGGAACACACTCACACACTCACACACCCATCCACAGAAAACATGCCTACATCTAGTGAGAATCTCGACCATTATGTCCGCCTTATTCGTTTTATTGCTTCTGTTTGCCTTCCTTATTCTAAATTGTCCCACTTTCTAAAATGATACGTTAGTGTACCACGATCCCCAGCTAATTTCTTCTCCTCCTTTCTATTTTCTAATAATCTTTTCTGAATCTCCAAAGCAGTTGGTGGTTTATTTCTATTTTTACTGTCTATAAATATCATGTATTTTACCAAAATTATTATAAGATTTAATAACTGTTCCTTCCCTATATTTAACTCAACTATTCCTACATGGATATCTTTCCAATTTATATTTCTAATCTCTACTAAATTAAATAAATTTCCACACGCTTCCCAAATTGGTTTTACTTTCTCACAAAGAAAAAACAAATGCTCGTAAGTTTCTTCATATTTACCACAAAAAGAACATAAATTACTATCAACCATTTTAAAAGTATATAAATATAATTTAGTATTATTATAAAGCATTTTAAATTGAAATTCTCGAAGCTTACTATTCAAAGTGCATTTTCTAAGTCTTAAGAATATTAATTGTATGTCTTTCCCATTAATATTATAAATCTGCTCTAAATTTCGTTCTGCATATGATTTTTCTACTTTTTTACTCAGTAAAAAAGTATATATCATGTTATCATTTAAAAAGAGCCGTTAAAACGTAAGAGGGCGCTCTCTAAACACTCATCGGTTTCAACCATTTTGAATAAAATATTGTGCATGTGATGCTTTGTTTAAATAGTGATTAGATAGAGAAATAACCAACAACTATTTAAATACCTATTTTGTAACTTTTTTAAAAGAGGAAGCATTTTTTTGAATTTTTAACGGCTGGTTCAAAATTCTCTAATAAACCTGGGGCCCCAGGTTTATTACAAATTGTTATATTTATGGATATTTCAGCCGTCTCTGAACCGATTTTGATCAAACAAAGATGATTTTATTATTTAAATATTATGCTCTTTCAAATTTTACACTCAGTTTTTCATTACCTCACAACAAAAAGAAAGTAGTCTAGCGCCCTCTCTACCAAAACTCAACTATCCCTTTAAGGTTTGTGCGCACTGCGTATTACACTGAGCACATGATTTACGAATCTGAACTACCTTTACGGGGATCTAGTAACTTTGTTGACAAGTGCACAAAGTGATGAGTGATTAATAAAATGTGTATTGGTGTGATCTGATATGTCCACAAAGTAGTGTGAAAATTGCACGTTAATTTTATGTTTTTTGGCTGAGATATGAGCAAAAATGCAAAGTAATATTCACTAACTCATTTCACTTACTTCGTACACGGTTTGAATTATCCCGTAGACAATTTAACATCTGAACATTTCAATCATAAATATATCATGGGAATATATCGTGTATTATTTTTAATATTAATGTGATAATGTATGAGAGAACCACTAGAGTTCAACGTAAGTTTTGAGGATTTGGACAATGTTACTAAGTCCCTTTAAGCTTCAAAATGCCTTTGATCCTTATCAATTTAGCATTTGAGTGTACCTGGAACGAAATGTGTAAAGGTTCGGATTGATTCGTAAATCAGACGCGCGGTGCCATCTTGTTAACGCCTTGAGGACGGTGCGAACTGCCAAATACACTCTGGCTCAAATTAGTGCGCGCGAACTTGCCTTGTTATGCTACAGTCACAAATGGTCCGATTTGGGCTACGGCGCCCGTACGATGCCACTTTTAGGTGAAATCTTGCGGGAATCTTGCGGCGCCCGCACGGGTGCCGTGGCTATCGTACGGTCGCCGTTGCATTTTCCCTCGCCGTACGATGTCAACAATTTGTTTAACGCGGAGTTAAAACAAAAAATGCATCGTACGATGTTTTACTTGCCGTAAGCCCGTAGACACATCGTAGAGAGCATCGCACGGGCACCACAAGGGCATCGCATGGGCACAGCACGGACATCCCAGCCTTTTTTCGAATGTCGTACGATTTTGATACAGAACATTTGGCCACTCAAATCGTACGGGTACCGTGGAGTCACCGTAAGAGAACCGTATTAGGCACCCGTCCGGGCACTTAGTTTGTGTTCACCGGGGCCGTGCGATTTATGTTTTATTTTAAGACAAAGGTCATCGTACGGGACCCGGAGAATATGTGACTGCTACTCTAAAATACCTCAGACATCGTACGATATCACAATTTTCCCAAAATCGTAGAAAATCCGCCGTAGAGAGGAAAATCGTACGGCGCCCGGACCATTTGTGACTGTAGCATTACGCAATCTGTAGTATCCTTTCACTCCGGTCGGCACCTAATGTACGCTTCGGACAAAATTGTAGATTTCGTCTGATATTAAACTTTATCGACTCTTGAATTAGTTGTTAATTTATATTTTTCAAACGTTGATGTCCCGTTTTCAGAAGTCTTATCATTTTATGATGACACCTGATTATCTAACAATATAGTTAGTTACATTGGCATAAACTTGAGATTAACCCGTTGTCTCCGAGGTTCTGGGAAAACACATGTAGTGATGCTACATGCAATAGTACACTAGTTTCCATTTGGTAGTGCCACATACTAGTGTGGTAATAAGCCGCTGTCCGCCACCACCAGCAGGAGTTTCACTACGGCACTGCCATTGCCGATGATTCACTGATGTATGGTAAGAGGATCTGATGTAACGACCCCGTGGCACCCGATGTCTCAATGTGTCCCACCACCAATCTCACATTCTAGGCATGCACATGATGCAGGTCAACCATGCATGCATGGTGAAACAGGCCCAACCTTATTATGCCAATCGCTGTTCCGAGTCATTGCCGAGTCGTTCCCGAAGCAGTGCCGATCACCCGGTTCGTGTGGCGCGATAATTGGGGCCGATAAAATACGAGAAGCGATGTATGCATGTTTGGCAACGAGGGGTCCCGTATTTACTTCCAGCAGCTTTGGCGGCATACCAAGACCGCGCGGCCTGGATGTCCAAAAATAACCTCCTGGCATTCCGGTATGCATGCCCTGCCTGTGCCATCTTGGAAACAAATTGGAGCAAGTTCTCTGCAGATGATCAAAAGGTCTGCGCAAGCATGCCGTGTGTATCAGTAGGCTATATATGACATTTGTATATTAAATATACATTATATATATATGTATCGTACCGCATACTGTACATAGAAGGCCTACTTGTTACACGAATATACATCCAAACCATTGCCCCCGGGGGGGGGGGGTCTGTCCTCATAGAAAGGGGGGTATCATGCGTGACCAAGGACTTGCCAAAAGCACCCTAAACGAGTATTTGCGTGGTGCAAAAAATACACCCTAAGTAAGTATGATTATCGGTAATTTGATACCCTAAGCAAGTAATCAATTTTTTTGTAAACCCCTAAGCAAGTATTGTTGATACCCTAGCAAGTAATCAATTTTTTGTAACCCCCTAAGCAAGTTATAACTATTTTGGATGCCCTAAGCAAGTAATCAATTTTTTGTAAACCCCTAAGCAAGTCATAACTATATTTGATACCCTATATAAGCAAGTAATCTTTTTTTTGTAAACTCCTATTAAAAGCAAGTGATAACTATTTTTGATACCCTAAGCAAGTAAGCTGAGTTTTTGAGACCCTAAACGAGTAATTCATCTTTTTGAGACCCTAAACGAGTAATGTATCAGCCTAAAAAAGATACCCTTTTTCCTAATTTTGGGTGATTTTGAGACCCTATTCGAGATATTCGAGTATCTTGCCTGATCGTAAAAAACCACCCTAATTACTCGTTTTCTTGGTCACGCATGATACCCCCTTTTCAATGAGGACAGACCCCCCCCCCCCCCCCCCCGGGCCATTGCCACGTCAAAAAATTACTCGATGGGATCCTCATTCTATGATTTGGGTTGTTTTCTAGGAAGTTTTAATAATGACAGTGTGTTTAAGTCCGCCGCGGGCCAATAAACATATACCATACGGAAAGAAAAGAGAACTTCTTCTTCAACTCTTTGTTTTTAGTTTTGTTGTTGTTGTTCTTCTTCTTCTTCTTCTTCTTCTTCTTCTTCTTCTTCTTCTTCTTCTTCTTCTTCTTCTTCTTCTTCTTCTTCTTCTTCTTCTTCTTCTTCTTCTTCTTCTTCTTCTTCTTCTTCTTCTTCTTCTTCTTCTTCTTCTTCTTCTTCTTCTTCTTCTTCTTCTTCTTCTTCTTCTTCTTATTCTTATTCTTATTCTTATTCTTATTCTTATTCTTATTCTTATTCTTATTCTTATTCTTATTCTTCTTCTTCTTCTTCTTCTTCTTCTTCTTCTTCTCCTCCTCCTCCTCCTCCTCCTCCTCCTCCTCCTTCTTCTCCAATCCTGACGATCATTGCAGTGGCACAGCTAGGGGTCTATTCTGCACGGTGACTAAGAGGTCAAGCTATTCCCCATAACATACATGAGGCGGTCAGCAAACTGAGTGTATGCCAATAAAAAGTAAACGTATATATTGATTCATTCATGTATTTATATCCTGGAGATATTGAATAGTCAGGGATGCCCCCTTACCTCTGGGGAGAGGGAGAGGGGGGGGGGGGGGGGGGGGCTAGTCTCCCTCACTCATTACTTACACCTCTGGCGCATTATTTTGTAATAGGTCTCCTTGCTCCATTCTCGCATTTCCTTGATCATCATACATATTGATTTAATGGGGATATTGTGAATTGAATAAACATAGTCATCAATCACGTCTATACAGCATATTCATGTAATCCGCAGAATGGCTCTCCCAGCCAAAATATCATCAAATATGCAGATACTTATTTCGCAAGGGCTTTTCAGTGTAAACAGAATTATTCGAGATGGATCTCTGTGAAAAAAAGTTTGTTCAAACTCGTAACCCATTCGAGATGTTTAATTTTAAAGGACATCATCAACCATAGTAATGATATCATAAATCGGGATAATATGTTCACGAAAGATGAATCATAAAACAACGTGAAACGTATACTTTCAGTATAATTATAATTTGTTTTACTAAGGGTATGGTCTTGATGGTAGGCAAAATTCGGAACTAAAAGATTTTAACACACGCATATTGTGTATGACCGTAACTAGATCAGTCTCATAGTTTTTACAAAACAATATAATTATTAACGTGATTGTTTTTTCTTCTTCTTTGTGTATACTTATTGGGAAAGAAATTTGATGGCGTCCGAAATCTGGTTGTCTCATTTCTCGACATAATTTCACATTAATATCATAAACGACCTCGTGATCGTGTTTTTCTGCTCCATTCCTCTCTATCCACCGTCTAACTCTAACGTGTCTAATTGGGTTTCTTCATTATAGGCCACTTTGTTACCCCCTCGTATTTTTATTTCGCGCTCTCTTTTTGATAAATTAATCTGTGTTTCCTTCGGGCGGTTCGGGGGATGCCAGGGAACAATTTATCCTTATATCGGACAGTCTAGCTGCCATACTTGATGCAGCATGTCTTCTGCCGTTTTGTGGGGGGGGGGGGGGGGGGGGGGGGGTGGGTGTCATTCACTCAGGGGAATAATAGCACATCTCGGTCATTACAATCGGACATCCTTGCATGACATGCATAATTATCCTGCTATCTTCGTTTATGCTCAAGATCACACGTACACAACGGGGCGTTTGATTGCAAGAAGCAAAATACGCCATTTCCAGCGTTCTTGACTTATACCTACCATAGAATAATACACAATATTGACGTTTAAATTATAATTTACAGGCTTAATCATTGCATATCCAGGTCTATTATTGACTTCATAGTGTATGATTTAATTTGCCCCAACTTTCATATTTTCACGATTCTATAATATTTCAGTTCATGTAGATAGTAGTAAACCGGTACTTATTGTTATAACGTCATTGTATAGAATATTTGCATTGCTTGTGCAATTCTACTCTTCTAAAACTAATAAGTTAATTACATAACTATTTACATTTAGTAATCAACAAAATACTTTCAAATACTCTACGTATTCCTCAGGATTGCTTAAAGTGAATTTGTTGTTAAATATCATATATTTTCCTATAAGTATAAGCCCTATAAATTGACTTTTGTTTTCAGTATTGTTTGTATAATAAACCATCAATTACATTGAATGTAATAAATATGACGCGTTTCATTTGAATTGAATAAAAAAAAGTACTGCATACGCACTAAGTCTGTTGATAGCTACAGGTCCCTGACGGTCTGACCATTTTCCAACCTGCACTTCGTGTAGTGGAAGCGCACCCCTCGAGGCCCGGGGCTAAATTCGCGCCGAAGACGGATCCCATACCAAGAGCTACGTGCATGCGTTCATGCAGCCAAAGTGAAGTGTACCGCCTCGAGAAATTAAATAATTCCGCTTCTTTTCTCCCTATAATATGATGCTCCCCCAAAATGAATGAACGCCAACATTAAAAAAACAACAACAGCTCCCCCCAGAGCTTACATGTGTACGATAATGGTTGATCTGTCATATAATATTACGTTTTGTGATGTGCTGTGCTTGGGGTGGGCGTTATGAATAACCTCGCGTATTCTAGGCATGTTAGTCTAGGGAGTGGTGTAGACATTAATTGATTAGTTCGTAGAGAAGATTTGCAATCAAAAAGGGAAAACACCATATGAGTCATAAATATTTGTGTTTTGTTTTTCAAATTTGTTAGCCCTCCATATAAGGCTATTTATCAATAATATTCAAACAAACAAAAGAACTAAATACAAAGGTCGGACGAGAAATTAAACAGATGATGTCCATTTGAACTTCGTGGTCTCTCTCTTTCTACAAATACCGCCAGCTGTGAATATAACTGATGTTAGCACATGTACTGCCAGCGTAGATAATGTCACGTATGTCAATATTGTTCTAGCGTATAACAATATCCAGCAGTTACACAAATTAATATAAACAAATCGTATATCTGATGTCCCTTCTTTCCAATTTGTTGTAGTTCATTACGGTTCAACTGTGGGTCTAGCTGAATAACATAATACATTTGTTGATCGTCCATGTCCTGCAACTAAATATGGATTTATTTTAATAACGTTTAATTGTATTAATTTAACATGTGCAAAATATAAATCCCCAAACTGTCCTTGCCATTCCCCCCTCTCTCTCTCTCTCTCTCTCTTCTTCGTCCTAATCCTCATGTCATCGCATCTTTGCGTCCATCTCCCTTATATCTCTTAATCTCGACAGCCAATTTTATTTTTTCTTCTTTCAAGGGAAGATATATATAATGCTAAAGGTTCAAATTAAGGACACCTTCATTTCCATCTTTTACTTTATCTCTATCTCTATCACTATCACATGTACATTATATTTCCTTTCGTCTTCTTTCTGAGTAAGACATGTATTGAGGGTTCAAACTAGAGACACTTTCATCACATCTCTGTGACAAACAACAACAGATCGCACCTGGATTTTCCGAAGGATCGTAAATTTACCATGTAAATTACCTTGTATAATGACTAATATAATAATACAGTGTCGGGGATCTAAATATACGTACGTTATTACATTTACTTCAATCAATATTAAAGGGGTAGTACAGTTTTGGTAAGGCTGAACTTAAGTAACCAAAACCTGAATCGATTTTGATCAAATAAAGTTTATTCTGCCATTAAAATTGTATGCTCTTTCAAATTCTACACTCAGTTTTTCATTATCTCACAAAAACATTATTTCGTGTAGTGCCCTCTATACCAAAACTGAACTACCCTTTAAAGTAGAACCGAATCGCCGCTAGGGGATAAAGAGCTAGGGGAAAACAAACAAGCGCTTGTCTCGTCTTCTTTATAATGTAAATAGTATTAATGAATGTTGTTTATTATGTTGACTCAGTTGCTTGGTATCGAGCATATTTCAATTGAGGTAGGATAATCTGGCTCTAAAATAAAACATTTGAAATGAACAAAATATATGATAAACTAATTGCTCATACATACTTGATCTTTAAGTGCATGGCGTCTGGATCCTTTATCGTGAATATTTTGAATCCGTTGTATTTATTTTGGTATTATTTGTCCCTTATCTCTCTGGATCTCTTTTGCCGACTTTTACCCATCTACGTTGTCTCTTATATTTCGACGCCGCCATCACCATCAGTCGCACTGCGTGTTCCTAGATGCCGACATGGAGCAGCGTTTGAACGATTACCGCTGCCGGGCTAATTCGATGAAAAGCCCGCGGATGGTCTATTTGAAATTCAGTAGTAGTACCTCATCAGCCTAAGCGAGAAAGATATTTCGCTGTACCCCTACCCCCTAACAGGGGCGTAGGAAGTGTCAACGTAGATGGGGTTGGCGCAAATATATGGGGAGCACAATTTCTCATGAAGGGGGGCACCTATACCAAAAATAATAATATTGTTGTTTTTGTTTTTTTGCATATGTTTTCTTTTGACATGGGGAAGGGGGTTGGGGAGGGGAAAGTGTGGGGGCACCGATATTCGCAGGATGGTGTGGAGGGGGAGGGGGGTGTTGGGGTGGTCTCCCCCAGCTATGTGCGTCCTCTGCCCTCACCACAACACAACTCGCGGTCAATATTCACACAGTACAAACACGAGAGTGACAGCGATACATGTCGGTTCAAAGGAACACGTGCGTGCAAGATGTGACTAGTAAAGGCCCGGTCACATATCACCAGATAGCGTAAACATAATGATAATGCCCGACGGAGAATAAAATTTGCAATCCGTTCGTCTCCGTTTGTATGCGTTTCTTGTCCATCCCTTGTCAGGCGATGCTCGTTGTTCTATCCGGCGGAATATTTTGTGCATTAAAGGGACTTAGTAACATTGTCCAAATCCTCAAAATAAAATTGTAATTCTAGCGGTTCCTTTATACCTTGTTGTATTCGTATTAACAATAAAATCATGGGACAGCTTTCGGTTTTTCAAATTTCCCTTTCATTACAAAGATATGTATGATTGAAGTATTTAGATAAGAAAATCTCCGGGCGAGATTTTCATCCCTGTACAAAGTGAATGCAGTGAGTTGGTGAATATCACCCAATATCACTTTGCATTTTCGCTCATTACTTGGCCATACATTGTCCATTTGACCTGAAATTTTCACACAATACCCTGAGGACATATGAGATAACAACAGTATACATTGCATCAACCATTCATCAGTTTTTGCACATCTCAACAAAGTTACTAGATCCCTTTAAGCAATGGAGACCACTTTCGCCACCGGAAACTTGATTTCGCAGTTGTCTATTCGTCGGGTATCCGTTTACGCTATCCGTTGATATGTGACCGGGCCTTTAGTTTTCCCTCTCTTTACTTGTCCCGTGCCTTGTGCGACGCAGGCAATTTATTTCCGACACAATCCTTTTCTTGCTGGTGTTGTTGTTGTTGTTGTTTTTGGTTGCTTATGAATAGTCCACAGACTAATGATTGCCATGGATCCGGAATCGATGAACGCCAACTACTCAGAGTTGTCATTATTGTGAGCCCGATCATTATCATGATTACTATATGGGAGAACGAATAATACCGCGTATCCTTGCTCCAGCCTGTCGAGCGAAGTTATACACATGTGCATCATTTATCTTCACCAGTGCTTAACTTCTTTAGTCATGGTAGGACAATTGGCGTACTGACTACTATGTTTATAATAAGTCAATGGTCCTGTTTCCTGGTGTGGTGCTAAAATAGTTAAAGATACATTGCACAAGCTACATATTTGCTTGGCACTTCACTTTCCATAATATATAGTTGTTGTTGATTGATTTGTATGTTTTGTTTTTTATATACATTTGTTTGTTTTGCTTTAGCAGTTTTTTTAAAATAGATATATAATATATACATAATATATATGAAGTTTAAAAAGTTGGTCTGCGTCGGTGTGGTGAAATAGACAAACAAAACGTTAATAAAGAACATCGTATGAAAACTATGTTTTCATACGGTGTTCTTTATTAACGTTTTGTTTGTTTATATAATATATATATTATATAAAGATATGGAACAAATTGTCACACTAATTGAGTAACGCGCATTATGGAGATTATAGTTGCGGTATTATTAAAAACAAAATGAAACCATAACAATATTGTCAGAGTCTGAATATGAGATTACAGTTTGATCATAATCGGCCAGGAAGTAATGACAAACTATATAACAAAGTTTGGGAAATCTCACCACCCATACGTTTTTCATACGAACATTTTAATTGTCATAATTCATGTCGGAAAATAATTGATGAAAAGGGTAAAACCTTGTGAACAAAACAGATGGGGAGTGCATGTCCACGAATTTGCCAGAGTGTGTTGGAAATTTTAGTCCCTCGTAGCAGTAAGTAGTAAGTCTTCAAATAGCCCTATTTGTGTATTTGTTGTTTATTTATTTGTTATTTGTTGTTTGTGTTTTGTTTTTTGTGTTGTTGTTTTTTTTTTTTGGGGGGGGGAGTGTTTGACCAAATGTACGCAATCTGTCAGGTATCATTCCTCATATTTATTTTGCCCGGGTATTTATTCATGTGTTCGTTAATTAGAAGGGGGAAAAAGACTCGAAATCACCCATCAATAGGTTATAAATCAAATCATAATGCAAAACAAAGCTGTCTGAGTAATGACAACACAAATTATGTATACAATCAGAGTATGGAATCAAACCATCGCGTGTCAAGATGAACAGGTTTATGATCGATCATGAAATGCGAGAAGAAGCGAGGATCCTATTTAGACATCGTTAACTGTTAAAGGGATAGTACAGTTTTGATCAAACTGAATTTTAATAACCAAAACCTGCACCATAACATTGCAAACTATACAAACTAATAGTTATAACTCCACCATGCTCGAAACGTATACAAAAAATACAAACAAGTAAGTAAAAAGCCTGTTATTTTTCAAAAAGAGCCGTTAAAACACAAGAGGACGGTCTCTAAAAACGCATTGGTTTCACAGCCATTTTTTAATACAAAATAGCTTGAGATGTTTTGTTTAAGGGACATTCCCTCTTTACCGGCTGGTTCAAAATTGTCGAATTATTGTGGGATCCGACAATAATTACAAATGGTTATATTTATGGATATTTCAGCCGTCTCTGAACCGATTTTGATCAAACAAAGTTGATTCTGTCATTAAAATTGTGTGCTCCTCCAAATTTGACACTCAGTTATCCATTACCTCACAACAACAAAATATTTATTGAAGCGCCCTCTATACCAAACTTTAGTACCCCTTTAAATACTTGATCGATAGATCCTTGCAGAATTGTCATCGGAGGCAAAATGTATGTTTTCATTTCCGCTCTCTGTGGAGAGACATGAGAATGGACACTCACCTTCCCTATATTTCGGGGAAAAAACCTAACTGTGTTTTTTTTTTTTTCGCGACTGCAAAAATAAAACTCTTCGATGAAACATGATCTGTTTTTATGTGCTGCGACGAATACAAAAATAACCGCGTGAACGGGCGTTTGATGACGCGAATCCGCGATTTATTGCTTAGCCGCTGGGTTTGTCTTATACTAGCAATCAGGGTGACGATTATGAACGTGACGAAGATTTATCAAAGCGGCATGGTGATGGGGGAAGAACAAAACCTTGCCTTTGGACTGCCTCATCGTCGTCGTTAACACGATCATTATTCATGTTATTGGGGCATTACATCGCATTAACGCGTATAATGTCTTGATGCATGTAGTTCGTGTTTCAAGAAGAAAAAGAAACACGTGATTATAGGGCATTTACGTAAATGGGATATATAATTTATATGAGAAAATCCCCTGTGAATTGAGACATTAATGGCGGCATGATTTACCTTAATGTTTCAATCGCTCGATTTTAAAGATGAAACATTATGCATTAAAATTATTACAGACAATCACGTACTTGTATTAAACCCAACTCGATAATAGTGTGTATGTGTACATATTGTGTGAAAAAAGAATAGACACAAAAGGTAATAGGGTAAAACGGCGTTGCCAACATATGAACGGCCAACCCGTTGTCAAAATCAACAAAAACTTACGAAACAATTAACTCTAACGGTTCTTACATACTTCGATGTATTCGTATTACCAATATAAATATGGAGCAGGTTTCGTTTTCCTAAATGTCTATGTCGTAAATAGAGATATTTATGATTGAACTGTGAAGTGTTCGGATTTGAAAGTCTCACTGGGAAACGTTCAATAATTGTTTTCAAAGTTCGTGCAATGAGTTAGCAAATGGTATCACCTTGCATTTTCGCTCCTTACTCGGCCATATGACATTCATTTACCATGGAAATTACACACATTGGACATATCAGAACACAGACATAATTATACACACTTTATCAACCCTTCGTAAGTTTGTACACATGTCAACAGAAATATTAGATACTTATAACGCGGTTCCCACTCTCATCCGACGCATATAGACGACTAACGCACCCCTCCTGTTTGTAGACGCATGGTTACACCACCAAGGGTGACTGGTACAGAGAATGTATAAGAACGTGGTAAAGACGTTGCTCTAGAAAACCAGTTTCCGAATAATCCGACCTTGCTGAGGAAGCGCGAATTTATTGGTCCAGAAAAAAAACGTCAAAGGACCAACTAATTGAAATGGTCTACAAACGCGAGAAGTTGATTATCGAAAATCCATATTCGACATTTATTGTATCGCATTTCGCGTCGTTTTGTTCCCAGTTTATTTTGTTTTGTCCCCGTACAACGTACCATTCCACGTATCCTCCAAGAATATGTTTTTGTAGTACTTCAAATTTTCAAAATAATTGTGTTTTTTTGTTTTTTTTGTATATGCACAACACGTTCTCCCCTGTGGCTTGTCTTACAAATGAGTGTGTAAACGATACGATTTGGTCTTGGATTTGTCGCCTTCAACATCACGTACACATGTATAAATATCGCATTTCATTAAACTCCAAAAGAAAGTAGTGTTTTGCCCCGTTGGTATTCAATGAGGCACATGCATCGTTCTCTCAACAACACGCATTCAGTGATTACGTTTTATAACTGTTTGGCGTCTTTACAGTATATTGGCTCGACTATAAATACACTCAGTGATTCGTCTTAATACATCGACGAATTTAAATGCATCTACAAATTTCGATATTCATCTTGATATATATAGCTCTATGTAATAACATATTTATTTATTTTTTATATTACACATTAAGACAATGATCCTGATATGACTGTGTTATGTTTTACTGTACGTGAACAATTTGAAATTTTCTTCATGCCAGTACGTATACATTTACTTTACACTCGGATAAACTTAACCGATATAACGTATCACCCCTCTATATCCTTTAAGCGTCAACATATTAAATCAGAAAATAGAAAATAGAAAATAAGAAGATGGTTATTGAATTAAGATATATTCGTGATATGTGTTTCAATGTATCCAGCTGACCCATTTCTGCTGGAGGGGAATCTAATCAAATAGTTTGCCCATCCGCCATCTTGCTCGCTCAACAAAAAAATATTCTTGCGGGAGACGATCGAGCTGATGAGTTTTCTGTCACCCTCTCTACATCATCAGTGAATTAAATGTATGCACCGAGGGATATCTATACCCATATATATAATATATCAAGTCACGTGATGCATATCCATGGCGATGATTGCTTTTTGGCATTTGTTTACCCTTTTTTGCGATGAGAAGTTTGCAACAGACACCGTGGGTGTTGGTTTTAAGGAAGCGTATAAGTATTACAATGCACACATGACACATTCGGAACCCGATTATAAACTGGCTTGTTTTGTAGACTTTAGTTTGTATCTGATACAAGGACGTTCGCATTTTGATTTGATTACAATATTAGTTCTTGACATATATATAGGCAATTAAGGTTATATTTAACATTCGCTTTTTGTTTGAGTGATTTTTGTTAAACTTACAATGTTTTATTTGTTTTAAATAAATGCACAGCACCTTCGGAATCCGATTATAACTTGCATTTTCGTAGATATGTAAGTGTTTAAATCTGGTACAAGGACATTCAATATTTACTTCGATTTTAATCGTATTACTTGAAATGAATTCAAGGGTAACATTTAATATTCGCTTTTTGTATGCATGCCTGTTTTTATATTGTTATTTTTTTTTTAATATTTCCTTTTTGCTATTACTATTTTACAGGAAGACCGTTGTATTCCATAGCTGGCGAGTTGATACTCCTCCTCAAGCGTCGACAGAACAAAATGTCCAAACAAAATTGGTGAGTATGATGTAATTTTCTCAGTATAGGGCGGTCAATAATCGTTTGTTATTATTGTATATAATGACCTTATAATTACATGTATACTTCTTTACGAGTGCCAATAATCACGCAAAACAAGGTTGAAATTTACTGCGAGTTCAGCAAACTATTGCAAAAAGTAACAAGACCGAGGAAAGATTAAAATAACCATGGATGTCTCGTGCGTAATTGTAACCCTCTGAATGCCAACTTTAATTGCAAGAGTCCTTTTTTAAAGTTGACTTCCATACGATTTCAAGCTTCTAATGATTGAAAGACAGATATTCTAGGTCAATAAACACTATTTTGTATAAAAAAAGGTATGATTGTGGGTTCTTATAATTGGTTTTGAAATTATAATGACACAAATTCGCGAGCTTGTTCTATCCCACAACAATGCACCAATTTGTGACGTGCGACCCTCATTATGCGCCTATCTATGTTTTTACACTGCAGCGAATGTGTTCTTTTGATCGGACCAATACAATGCTCGATCATGAATAGTTTAGTCCACGCTGTGCCACTGACCGTGCCTTTGAGCATTACTGCATTGTTGAACCGTTTGAAAATACTTGCCTGCCCGATATTGTAACACGTTTGGCTTTCATTGGAATGTGAATAGACACAAAGTTCTGTAAACGTGGTTATTGAATTTGCTGGCTCTGCATGACCGGCTATTATGAATGACACATGCAGTGATCACAATGCAGTGGCACCGGATTCAAGCCTACTCAAGAAATTGAGCAAAGTGACGGTGCTATAAGGGTCTCATGATTGTGTGCGGTAAATTTAATTATTCCTCGAGAGTTAATGACATTAGAAAAATCTCTTAGAAATCAACCAAAGTGAGTCAAATCCTGAAAATATTCAAGCACATCCCTAGATTTATTTCCAATATACTGTAATGGTTTTATAAATCGTCCGGAATTCTCCTTTAATCAGTCCTTTAGACAGATTTAATGAATTGATTAATCCCCATATCAATCTATAGAAAAGTTCGACTTGGTTAGAAGTCTTGCGACTGCCTATTCAATTCAGTCCACACTTATCTATTGTGTGCAGGAGCAAAACAATGCAGTTCGATGTCCAAATCAAAAGGTGATATTTTAAGATAAGAAACGGTCGAACTGAAGAGGAAACAAATAAACTTCCGCTCCCAGTGATGCGCCCTCTACCAGAGTAACATACAGCGTGCTCACACACAAAATGTTCATCCCTTAATCATGACTAAAGAATCATGACCCGAAACGTCGTATAAAGAATCATGATTAACTAAACTACCCGAACGTTCACACACACAAAAACAAGATCCAAAAACAGGTGGCATTCAGCTGCACGAAACATCGTATAAGTGCGTAGTTTGCTACTGCGCAGTGTGTTGTCTTTTTTTTTCTGTCTGCGGGGCGTTAAGCCCCGCCCAGTTATACGAGTCTCGTATAGCTAATCATGATTAAACGAGCGACCCGTTTTTCACACACAAAATGATCGTGATTCTATAGTCAGCTCTCGTACGAAACGATGCTCAAGCCCCCGTTTCGTTAATCATGATTAGCTATACAACGTTTCGTTAAGTGAGCGTTCAGACACACAATTTCCGACAATTTCCGTCGTATAGCTAATCAGGAGCTGATTCTTTAGTCAGCTCCTGATTAGCTATACGATGAAATTTTTGTGTGTGAACACGGGGTGTATTGACTCTATGGGGATTGAAAAATCTAATAAAGAACAGGTTAAATAAGTATAGATAATAGAGCAGAAAATAACCTGACCACCCTTTTCCACTGAGGGTCGTCCTATATTTCCGGACACATGTCCACGGAGTATCAATATATAGCGCGCAGATCCGATGAAGGAATTCCTTTCGGATGCCCGGTAATCATCAATTCCCGTCCGTCTCGATCATCCCTCGAATTATGAATTCCCAAGTGATTGAAAAACCGGGGCAAGTCATATAATTTAGCTTAGGGGGCCAATCGGTTATTTATCCCGTTTCCACCCGTCTTCTCGTGTTCTTCTATTTAAAAGTTCTTCACATTTTTTTTTGGTATATATCTGCACATTTAGTTGTTTTTTTAGGTCCATTTTGACATTACACATTGAACTAGATTTCGCGGCAATTATACGGGTTTACCGTGTGGATTGATGGCTGGTTTACTGTTTCTAGTACTCTGCAATCCCTCGCTCATTATTAAAGGGATCTAGTAACTTTGTTGACAAGTGTAAAAAGTGATGCGTGGTAAATAAAATATGTATTGGTGTGATCTGATATGTCCAGAAAGTAATGTGTTAAAATTTCACGTTAATTGGATATTATTTGGCCGAGAAATGAGCGAAAATTGTAAAGTGATATTCACCAACTCATTGCACATACTTTGTACAAGGCTTACACGATCCCGTAGATAGTTCAACATCCAAATACAATCGTAAATATTTTTTGAACAAAATGGAAATTTGAAAAAACCGAAACCTGTCCCATACAACTAGTATGAGAGAACCAATAGAGTTCCAACCACATTTTGAGGATTTGGATAATGTTACTTAGTCCCTTTAACCAGTTCTCTCGTACGTTTGGAAATTATATACGCCTGATATAAGGTTTATCTGTGTTAATTATACTAAGTTATTTTGCCAGTACGTCAGACATTGCTCTCCCAAATAATAATATGAAACAAATGTTGATTTAAAGGTATCTAGTACCATTGTTAAAATCCACAAACCTTATATTAGGGGTCTAGTAGTCTCTCGAACCTTGTTGTATTCGTATTACCAATACAGGGTGGCCCCCAAAAAACGGAACGGGGCACTTCCCAAAATATAGTTTTAAAATGTTGTCCATCGGATATGAAAAACGATACCAAGAACAGTCATTTTGGTCGTGTAGTTTTTGTTTTAGGGCGCTGTATTAAAGTGAGACCATGTCAGGTTCCCATTTTTGTCAATTTTTACCAAGTCAGTGCCTGATAAATCGCACTTACTGCCCGTCATAGCATCGATCAACGAGCAATACGCGCGCCATTGTTAGTGTGCATTCAGCTGTGTGCAGGGAGAATGTGCATATTTCTTGGTCTTGGTTCTTGGTATCGTGTTTCATTGGAAAATACACACTATTCGAAAGACATAATTATTGTGTCACAATATTTTTGGAAGTGTCCCGTTCCGTTTTTGGGGGGTCACCCTGTATAAGCATGGTACTGATTTCGGTTTTTCGAATTTCCCTTTCGTTAAACAGATATTTACGGTTTAAGTGTTCAGATTTTGTACTTGTTTACTAAGTTTTAACCGTGTACAAAATGCAATACGTTAGCGAATATCACTTTTGCATTTTCGCTCATTTATAGGCCATATAATGTCCAGTACTCAGTGGACATAACATATCGCAGCAATACACACGTTTAAAGGGATAGTTGAGTTTTGGTAGAGAGGGCGCTAGACTACTTTTTTTTGTGAGGTAATGAAAAACTGAGTGTAAAATTTGAAAGAGCATAATATTTAAATAATAAAATCATCTTTGTTTCATCAAAATCGGCTCAGAGACGGCTGAAATATCCATAAATATAACAATTTGTAATAAAGCTGGGGCCCCAGGTTTATTAGAGAATTTTGAACCAGCCGTTGAAATTCGTTATAAAATGCTTCCTATTTTCAAAAATTTTCAAAAGAGGTTATTAGATAATAAGCAAATAATTACCGTTGGTGAAGGTGATGGGACAAACTATCACGTCCGAGGCGATCTGGATGTAGCTATCTTTCCGAAGCGAAGCTGAGGAAAGATAGCGTATACATTCAGATCGCCGAGGAAGTGATAGTTTGCCATCGCCTGAAACCAAAAGGTGATTATTTGCTTTATATTCCTCATCTTCTAGATCTTCTAGATCTAGTACTAGTCTACTGTTACTGTGTTACTAGGTTTGATCTACTTACCAATATGTTATTCCATGACAATTCCATAACAGTTCAACATGCAAATTCTTTTCACCCCTGTTCGCACAATTGGTCATAATGTCGATGAAATTGAAAACTTTACGTTGTAGTCCACAAGGAGAGTCCTGGACCTGGTCTATAGACTAGACTGTCTTGAATCGTGTTCATGCCGGTTTCACTGACAGGCCGTTTTACATTGGCTTTCCCCTCTTCCTTGAGTTTCCGAAGAACAGTTTTGAACACTCGACCAGGTTTCGCAAAGTTGGTATCCTTGATAATGTCTATGTCTCGCAAATTCAAAAAATGTCTCTGCAGACCACATATGATTGAGTAACCCCCGCATCGGCACACTAACACATTTCCGACAGTTTAAGACTTAAACATTGTACACATTTCTTGAAATTGTACTCACACATTGAGAAAATAGTGCAGATTCCGATGCGATGATCAGATTTGCGATGTATTAATTATATTTTGAGATAGCGCCTTCGAACGCGCGCGTGGTTTTTTGGCTTCACAAGTTCGAAGTGTTTTTAATACCGGCACCCCCTCAACTCTCGTTGACAATGCACGCAACTCCAAATTTCTTGTGTGATGCTAACTTTATTGGCATCATTTTACAAATTTACTCGTAGCGGACGATCTACGCATTATTTCTCCTCAAAATTTCGACCAGTTTAGTTTTTAAAGGAGGGGTGCAATCCCGGCTTTGATTCAGGTTTATAGCTTTAAATATGTGCCTTTATTGATATACCACACTCTTTTTTTCAAAGAAATCCTTAAGTTGGGAAAAAAAGGTAAATTTCATGCAACTTTTTTGCTTTATTACGCATCGGCGTTCCATGCTCCTAAAAAAAGTCATTTATAGCAGAGCGGAAATGTGCGCACGTGTCACCCGATTCATGACATCACTTGCAGACCGCAACGCGGAGGAATGTGCATTGTTTACATGCAGAGCCTATGACTTGCTTGTAAAACAAACTCGTTTTTGCTTGTAAATTGAGGTTTTACTGAAAATGCTTAAGAATTGCTAAGAAATGAATTGTAGCAGGATGCAGCTACACATCTGAGTGTATATCGTCCCATGATATAAACCTGAACAAATGTTTGCAAATATTGAAACAAATGGAAATAATATCTCTGTGTCAACGTGAGTATTGTACTCAGCGTGTACGTCTATGACCGAGCTAAACTGCGATTGCCTGCCGGTGACGTCACAAAGATGACGTCATTTTTTGTTCGCCCGGGACTCAGTTTTTTTACGGGGGTTCCGAGAGAGAATTTACAAGTTGATTTTTTTATTTTACCGGGTTTTCCCACGAGGAAAATATGTTTGTATTAGTAATCTTCATGAAAATCTACCTTAGATACAGTAAAACCCAATTTTGAGGCAGTTTTCTTGTCACCATACCTTTAAGGGTAGCGCGCATCATCACATGCGCGATTTTTCACAACACGCGCAAAAACAAATATTACGCGGTGTGCCGATATTAAAAACAGTGCCGATGTGTAGTACACCTACCATACCTCAAAGCTTGTAGAGATTTCTAACTGTATGACTCACCATTTCGCGATTTCACACCAGCATACAATCTCCCCAACACTTGGTCTAGCGATTTCAAGTCCATGTCAGACAGTTTGTCAAAATGTATGATTCCCGCATCGCAATAATCTTGGAACACTTTCAGGCTGAACTTAAGTTGTCGCTTTGTATTTTTACTTTCACTCTCCAGTAAAAACGTGTCCATTTCATCCTCATCCAAAAGCTCAAACCTTATGTCTGTGGCCGCCATTTTAGTAGAGTACACAGAACGAGCATGCAAACAGTGTACGGTATGTACGATACTACAACAGGGGCGTCGATCTGTTCGGAAAACACAATGCAATTGTTCACAAACAATGCTCGCCCCGGCCAATGCATTGTGTTTTCCGAACAGCTGATCGACGCCTCTGATGTACAGTGCATAGCGTATGCAGTGTACTACACGTATACCGTATGCACAACGAATACAATTAAATTTGTAATTCGCGCGCATAGAGTTATCGCGCCACTTATTGGTATTCAATTCAGTGCAACCGCGGAGTGTAGATAGTACTTTTTATCTAGTGAGTGCAACGCACTTTCACCCAAGATATCTACAGAGTGTAACGATGGGCGAAACTATATTTCATCACGTGATTAACTTTTGACCAATCGTAGAGCAAGATTCTTAGTATGTGGAATATAAAGTTGATTATCTCTCTATCTAATCACTATTTAAACAAAACATCACATGCACAATATGTTATTTAAAATGGTTTAAACAAATGAATTTTTTGAAAGCGCCCTCTTTAGTTTAAACAGCTCTTTTTTGAATGATAACAGGCTTTTACTTAGTCGTTTGTAATTGTTGTATTCCTTTTGAGCATGATAGAGTTATAATTATTAGTTTGTAATGTAATGGTGCATGTTTTGGTTACTAAAATTAAGTTTGACTAAAACTGTATATTACTCTCTCTAGCAGAACTCAACTATCCATTTAATATCAACCATCCGATAAATAGAATGTGTTGCCTCCTTAAGGATCACCAGCCATGTAAGGGTATATCATTCCACTAGCCCCACTGCTTACCATAGTTTAATATTCACATAGAATGATATTGCACATGGTGCACCGGGTTCCCGCGCTCTAAGCTAAGGGATGTTAGATGATTAGTGCATCAAGCAACGGTCACTCCCGCGAAGTAATCAGATAGATTGCTTCCGGGACGACGCCAGAAGGCACACCCTTTTCGCACGCTGCGTGAAGGTTAGTGACACTCTGCGAGATGTTGACAGTATCTTTATATGTTTTTCTGTTTTTTTTTTATGTCAAGGGTCTTCACATCCAAACTCCAGTCAGTCGTATCGGTCAGTCGTTAGAAAGCGCTCGAAATTAACACTGGCCCACTGGCCCGGGGCCACCAAAGTGTATTACTGTTTTAATTTACTTTTTTTGAACGGGCAACCAATTAAAGTTCACTGACTTTTACAGTTTGTTTGTCAGAAACAACTAGATATTGGTTTCGGGCCACAAACATTTCAGAAGTGTTGGTTTAATGTGCCCGTTTGGACAACAAAAAGAGGAACGGAAGGAGTACCAGTTTTGTATATTAGAAAAATCATAACCGCAGTAATTGATAACCCGGATGTAATTCGTGGAAAGTGATATGACAAGAAACGTACGAGTACTGCTTCATTATCAAATAAATTCAGGGGAAACGTGATATGTGAGATCCCCATTTATTAGAATATGATATGTTCAAGTTAAATAATATATATGTCTTATTGAAGGGAAAAGGGTATGTTGAAGGACAAGTGTACTATGGGGTGCGATTCTTGGAATTCTGCCTCAAAATATTCTAAAGTGACGCCAAGAAGTGCTCTTAAGACTTGCATGAACCGTATTTTTTTTTTTTTACTTCTGATGTAGTTTCAGTATTTGTATCCCCCCATATAATATATTTATATCTTGCTTAGTATCGAGTGGAAGCTTTGCTGACAGCGGCTAGCGTGCAGATGGAGTGTTTATATTTGTGAGAAGGGTTCTTGAATATTGGTACTTTCCGGAAATTTGTCCATGCGAGTTATTCATATTTGTGCATATGCACAATTGTACTGATAATGTATATACAAAGGGAGTTCGCTAGTTGCCATATACACCGTAATAATGTATTGTTGCTTGTTCGATCACTGAGATGTATGCTGCGATCGAATCCACCGAAGGGGGGGGGGCGACAAGTTCTAAAATGGATCTATATTCAAACCCACAAAACTAACTTTGAACTCTAGCGGTTCTCTCATACCTTGTTGTATTCGTATTACCAATAGAAGCATAGAACAGGTTTCGGTTTTTCGAATTTCCCCACATTACTCAGCCATATAATCTCCATTTAACGTGAAATTACTCACATTACTCAGTGGACATAATTATTAGATCACAACAATATATACATTGTATCAACCATTCATCACTTTTTGAACATGTCAGTAAAGTTACTAGATCCCTTTAACCATGTTTACCGTATCTAGGGAGCATATCACTGTCTTCAGCTTACGTATGTAAATGTAATTATTCACTAATGCTCTGGGCGCAAGTATAGCAGTTACGTTTGCAGCAGCCCATGTAACAGAATATAGAGAAAGGCCCAAATTTTAAAAAGGCCGATAAGGTCGGGGTTATGATACACCTGCCCTATCGCTAGAAGATGTTTGATTGCACTTTACCCACCCTCTGCACACGCCGTCTTGGCTCTCGCTTACACCCCTTCGCTCGCGAAATGAAACCCATCAGCTAGACGCCCACCGAGATGAAACTTCCGGGAAACTTATCCTCTCCATCCATTCATGGAATTGATGCGGATGGCGCGAGGGGTCGAGGATAATACCGGGATGTTTCTTTATTGGTTTGGTATCCGACCAGGGATCTTGGCTAGGCAGGGGGTGAGTAAGGGGATGAGCAGAGAGCGGGTATCTGTCTACCTGTTGTAAAACCTTCACCTTCCCCCCTTACTGCCTTGAGAATAACGATATTCAATAGGAAATATAAATGCGTGTATCATGTGTATATCACATCTGGGTTTGTTAAGCTCGGAAAGGCTGCCTCGTCGTGGGAATGCTTACCCCATCTAAGCACCCCGTCCGGGTTGATACCTATTACGCCACTGTATGCGAGCGGGAGAGCCACGCCGGCCGGCATGGCCGGGGCAGAGGTCCGTTTCTTGTCCTGCTTAACACACACTCGGCAGGAAATCTGACACCGTGGCTCGATATTAATCAACTGGCCGATGACTACGGGTGGGGGTTGGGGTGGGAAAGTGGAGGGGTGGGGTGGAGGTAGAGCAGGGTATAGATGTGAGGCACGTTGGTTTGCTGAGAGTTAAGGAGTCGTGTTACTGTAGGGCGATGGCACTACCTGTAATTTGGCGTCGGAAACGAACGGTGGTTGGTTGCGGGGCCCACCACATGAAGTCATTTGCAAGTAAAAACCTTAATGAAAACGATATTGATACAAAACAATAAGCGTAAAGCCTTACCAAGAACGGCATACGCCTCAGGAATCTATTATTGCAGAGTTCTTCCATATTTCATGGACAACAAACACTAGTTTCATGATACATGTATGCCTCAAGTCTCTTACGAGAATCCAAAAGCTAATTGAAAACATGATCTAGCTCATGAATATCACTTTGATTTACGACACCCTGGATATATCTGCTTTGGTTGATTATATTTGGTCTGAAATATGTTTTCGTTCACGGTACTATATAGAAGACTAAAGACATTCACCTTCGGTTCGGGGCACCTTTCATTTGAGAGGTAACGCGTCTTCAACTCCCCGTGATACCTTGTCTAAATAACAAATATATGTACCCTTGGGAGGCCATTCGCCTCTAAGGCATTGTATTATGAATCTGCAATTTATGCATTTTGCCCGAAGTAGAAAGGGGATACCTTGCTGTTTAAGGGTGACGAATATGACGCCAAACTAAATGTGAGTAACCGTATCAAATTCATCCCGCTAGGAAGTGCGCCGCGTTGTTCTTACTTTACATACACTTTATCAAAATAAGGTGGTATAAACAGATATATTGATAGTAGATTTTGCAATTTTCTAGACAGTCTCACTTTTGTTCTTGGAAAGTAAGAATGAATCTGAAAGCATATCGCACCAAATTGTCGACGTACAAGGTTATATTTTAATAGCAAATGCATATCGTAATGCTATGGCTGTCAATTATTTTGATATATTCTATCTAGAACCATCGATTATATTAGGCATGTATTTCCAAGAAGAGAGCCCATTCGTTCCTACAGGATAGTAATTCCCATGTGCTTCATACGTAGCGCAATCCTAGGTTCCCGTTGGCAAAGGGTTATAGAGGTAAATAATCAACATGTAGGAGTGAATACAACGAACTAAAACAATGATGAGATCCCCGCAGGGAATCGAATGACGCTCGTGAGGTACTCTGCCCTAATCTGACAAAAGGAAGCAACTGACAATTGGTAGTTTTCTTGTAAATGAGGATTTGTATGATGATATTTGTGCAGTTACTTCCTTTTGACCTATTCATTTCAAATAAATGGATTGTCAGGTGACTTTAAAGGGATCTAGTAACTTTGTTGAGATGTGCAAAAACTGATGAATGGTTGATGCAATGTATACTGTTGTTATCTCATATGTCCTCAGGGTATTGTGTGAAAATTTCAGGTCAAATGGACAATGTATGGCCAAGTAATGAGCGAAAATGCAAAGTGATATTGGGTGATATTCACCAACTCACTGCATTCACTTTGTACAGGGATGAAAATCTCGCCCGGAGATTTTCTTATCTAAATACTTCAATCATACATATCTTTGTAATGAAAGGGAAATTTGAAAAACCGAAAGCTGTCCCATGATTTTATTGTTAATACGAATACAACAAGGTATAAAGGAACCGCTAGAATTACAATTTTATTTTGAGGATTTGGACAATGTTACTAAGTCCCTTTAATGTGATCACCATTGTGTAGAGCATATCTCAATTACCCCCAAACAAGTAAAAAGACTATCCATAAAATTGTCAGTTGCAACTGGGCTCGTATGCGATAGCCTTACACGGGTAACCACATTTCCCGCCCCCGAACAGGTCACAAGGGGAACCGCACCCAAACGATTCGCTTGACTCTTCTACGTTAACTTCTTCTTTTTTTAACTGCATTTACCACGTTTTTGGTTTCGTGTTCCTGGTTAGTGACACGGTGACATTTTCCTTCATTCATAATTTTTCTCGTATTTTCCTTGGGGGTTTTTTCCCGCCCGACCATAACCTTTTAGGTGTGATGTGTGTTGTGTTGTTTTAGTTTCAATCAATGGGATGGGAAGGTTGATTTAACTCTGTTATCGACCGGAGGGGGTCGCGATATACGGCGTGAATCATGTTCCCGACATTTACACAGCTGCCGCTTGCTAGGGAGACGTGAAAGGGCATTTACAGTTATATTACAACTCCCTCCCCCCCCCCCCCCAAAAAAAAAAACAATTAAAACAAATAGTAATGAATACAATTAAAAATATATATATATAATAATTGTCATAATGAAAGATAAATAAATAGATAATTAACTAAACAAACAAATAGATAAAATATATTTTCCTCCACCCAATCTGGTTCATGTAAAACAAAATTGCGTTTCTTCTGACATCCCGAAGTGGTTAAAGGGATAGTTGAGTTTTGGTATAGAGGGCGCTACATAAACTAATTGTTTGTGAGATAATGAAAAACTCAGTGTAAAATTCGAAAGAGCATACAATTTTAATGACAGAATAAACTTCATTTGATCTAAATCGGTTCAGAAATGGCTGAAATATCCATAAACATTCAACAATTTTGAACCAGCCGATAATTTTTTGTGTTAAATGCTTCTTTTCAAAAATGTACAAAAGAGGTTTTTAGATAGTTGATGAGTATCTCTCTATCTAATCACTGTTTCAACAAAGCATTAAATGCACAATATTTTATTTTAAATGGCTAAAACCGATGAGTGTTTAGAGAGCGCCCTCTTGAGTTTTAACGGCTTTATTTTAATGATAGCAGGCTTTTTACTTAGTCATTTGTAATTTTGTATTCCTTTCGAGCATGGCACTATTAGTTTGTAATGTGATGGTGCAGGTTTTGGTTACTAAAATTCATTTTGACCAAAACTGTACTCTCTTTACCAGAACTCAACTATCCCTTTAAACAGTGTTGAAGGAAGAAGTACATACGAATTATTTATTATTGTACCGCTTATATGTTAATGTTATAAGGATATACTGTAGAAGTTGTAGTTTTCCTTTGAGATAGTTGTTTTTTAAGTGGAAGTTATCACTAAATGTTTTTAAAAATCATTTCCAGGTCAACGAACGAATTACAAAATAATATGTACAATGTGTTAATATCTACAGTAGACAGCATAACGTAAAACCTTCAGACGGTGTATCTGTTACGCTACTTTTTGTTCCTTTTTTTTAAACTACAAATCTACACTCGGCAACTGTTTTCCAAAGTTAAGATACAATGTCACGGGATATATTTCGTGGTTCACATTATTGATGTATCAATGTACGTATTCATATTGAAAAGGTCCAAGACGGAATAATTAGTGAGTTACCATCTACCTCAGACAACATGCCTTGTAACAATCAGGGCCCTGTATGTTTCATAAAACGTTGTCAATTGTTGTAAGTGTCTAATTATTGTAACTAATATGGCAACAACTAAAATGCTTTACGCTGATTGGCTGTTGCCATAGTAGTTATAATAATTGGACACAGACAACAATAAGAAAAGTTTTATGAAACGGAGCCCTGATGTCCAATTATGCTTTATATTGCTCATTTTACAAAATCTACACCCGAAAACTCTTACCCAAATCAAATCAATGTATCGTGTACCATCTGGTTGCGGTATATACGCGCAATTGACTTTATTTGTGAATGTATTAATATGAAACAAACGTTGTTTTATAATGAGGTAGTCATTTTCTTTTCTCATGTTCAAGAACACCACTTCTCGCAAAAAAGAAAGAAAAAAGCTGGTAATAAGCAACCTGACACCTGGAACAAAATATGCCATTTTCAATGTGTTTATGGACAACAACATCTGTATGTTATTGTAGCTAGGATAAATGTCCTATTAGCGTTGGTGTCGTGACACAATATAGGGTCGTAAACAGGGAGACAAATGCTACATTCATGTCCGCATAAATGAACGTATTCATATTATACGTTGTTTTACTTTGATTTTGTTTTCTAATTTAAAAATACCACTTCTCGCAACAACAAAAAAATAAATATCTGGTAAAAAGTAATGTGACACCAAGAACAACAAATGTCATTTTCAGTTTGTTTAATGGCACACAGATCTATCAACAACAACTACTGTATTTCATAGTTTCTAGGCCGTCGACCTATAGACCATATCATGCCGACATAATCATGATAATGTCCTATCTGAAATGAGTTAAAATTTATATCTAATATCACATAGCGTTGGTGTCGTCAAACGAAAATAGGGTCGTAAACAGGGGGAGACAATTGCCGCATTAATGAACGTATACATTTTTTTTTATTGTGATATTCAAATTGTCTTTTTTGTTCAAGAATATCACTTCTCGCAAAAACGATCAGGTAAAAAGTAAGCTTAAAGACACCCAATGACCAAGGGTATTAATGCGCCTCTTAATATGGGGAACCTGGATACAAGGCTCTATATAAACAAAAATGTTATCTATTTTTATAGTATTATTATAAACAACACGACATGTAATTTACGATGTGTTTAATGACACATCTATCAACACCGACTGTATTTTATTGTATCAAATGCTGTCAACAGGGTCCGCCTAGAGTATATCAGGTCAACGTAATGGGGTTAAATTTAACTTTATATTAATATCACATAGCGCTGGTGTCGAAAAAACAAAAAAAGGTCGTAAACAAAAAAGGAGACAATTGCCTCGATCGACACGCCTCATGTACGTCTAATATGGAGACGCGTCAAATCGTCTCATGTTTCGGCGGGATTTGTTTTGTTTCTTTTTCCAAAGTTTATAATGTTGGAGTTTTATTTTACAGAATAGTCAAGGTCAGGACGTTTATATCTTACGTGATATTTCGTATGTTCGTGTCTGCCAGTTATTGGTGTGTTTTTTTTAAGAATATAAAGGTATAATTTGTTTCAGTAAAACTTTTGTTTTAGGCTGTTACTCGTCTACCCTTCTACACAGACGTAGGATAAGTGCTGTTTAAATCCCTTTCAAGTAGTTTATTAGAATCATGTAAATTGTTGTACCCTTTCTATTAAAAAAAATAATAATAAGTTGTATATCTTCGTAAATACATACCACAATACATACTGGTTAGAAATAGTTGACTCACTTCTAAGGGTGTTGCCTAAAGAGTTGCGATTAATCGTAAAGTTGCGTTTGATCGCAAGTCAGAAAACAAGCGCACTTGAGCCAATCAGACTTACGCATTTAGGCATATATTATTGAAGCCTAGTTTGCTATGTTCAAGTAAATTGCGAAAACAAAATGAACACACAACAACATAATTCAAATCGACACAAACAAACAATCTAGCAACGTTATTATTGGATCTCAGGATCAGCCGCTAACTTGACCAACGAGATAAAATAGTGTATCAACGATTAGAATTTACCATCTTAACAGTTATGCACTTACAAGGAGGTTAGGATTTAACCCATGAGTTCCCAATGTTGCTTTAATTCCCATACGCGTAATGCATAACGCAGCAGACAAGAGCAATCCATGTATTTATAACCCATTTACTCTCGGAGCCGTGTGCGTCTTGTAATAACCCTGTGGGGACGGTGGAATCGAGTACGCGCCGGTTAAACATTTTATATGGTGTTGTTCACAAAGTTCCAAGGTATTCTTCAGGGTAATATTGCGTTGAGTCCTTTGGAAATAGATGTTGTTCAAGATTATAAGGGCAATACAGGTAGATAGGCCCCCATGGCCTCCCGTGTCACCACTGCTTTATCGACGGTACAGAAGACGAGGAGTGGGGGGCCTCCCTCTTAATTGAAATTACTGCCTCTTGTTTGCTCAGGACTAATAAGGATTTCATTGGAGGAGCGAAAGTGTTTTTCATCGGTACCTCGTGCAAGGTGGGGGCCACCGTTAGCGTGGTTAGGGATTATAACAGTTGCACGTACATGAAGATCCCGTACTAGATTATGAGCTAACTATCCCACTTACTTTGATTTGCGTTTCGTAGTGGCTAGGCAGGTATTTCGTTGTTGATGTTTTTTTTAAGACAATCGCTCATGTAGTTAAGATACGAGTGGTATCTGTTATTTGATTCAGAATATTCAGTAGTATAATAAACATGTTTTGGTTTTAAGATCACTCAATTTAAATTACTTATTTCGGCTTATTTTTGAAACTCTTCCATTTCTTTGACCAAAAAAAAGGGGACCAAACTTCGCGCAGCAGTTTTCCCATTCATTTGTACGCGCATTTAAAAGGCCATTGTAGCTGTTTTCACTGTCATTTTTGGCATTTTCATGCACGCACAAAATAAAGAGGGATCAAACTTCGCGCATTTGTATGCATACTTGATGGTGTAGAGCTGTATGCAGCTGGCAAGTTAGCTGCGCAAAACTAACTGCGCCAAGTTGTGTGCCGCGCGAAGTTGGATGCCCTGACCATACACACAATAGGGGCCAAGTTTCCCAGCAATAAGGGCGCCTGCTGTGTGCTAACAACCAAGCAAAATGTAATATGTCTGCTTTATATTATTTCTGCTGAAATGTTTCCTCCGCAGAAGACAGTAAGTTGGTGAGGCAACAAAGTCACACTAGCCGGGCGATTCCCCCTGACCCCCCCCCCCCTCCCTCCTCCCTCGTCATGCCCCCCCCCCCCCCCCCCCCCACACACACTTTTAGCTACAACACCCTATGGATGCTCGCCAGTGCGTTCTCTAAGGGCACTTAATGGTAATCACGTTGGACGGTCGTGTCTGTGAGCAGATTACGAATTAGCGCTGTATTGTGTGAATTTTCCATAGAGATAAAAAACCACTTTCGCAGTCACGGTGCGTATGTACTCGTGTTATTATAACGCTACTTGACGTAAGACGATGGTTCAGATCAAAATAATATTTTGATTTTGCTGCTGTTTTTTAAAAATAATTTTATGATATGGAGAATTGAAAACGCGTGAGGTAATACATTAAGTGTATTTTCGCACCTGATCATTGCTGAAGGCGATTTGCAATATGAATGAAGCCTTTGATTGATATCACAATCGAAACAAATTTAGTTCCTCCTGACACTGACTTCAGGATAAATTTAGATTGTTTTTTTTAGTTCGACCTTATGGGCAGACGTCCTTGTAAATGTTTCGAAGAAATACATTTCGCGTTGACTACAGTTAGTATATATCATTATATAACATGAATACTATGAGAAATGTTATATCCAAATAACATAAATCAATATTTGTAAAAATCCAACGGATATTTTTAGAAGAAACGTTGAATAATTTTGGGAAGTGCGGGTTTTATATCAAAATGTTAAGCCATACCTAGTGTCTCACAAAATTGTGAAACATTGCATTTAATTTCATTTCATTTATTTTCGTCATTAAAATACAATTTATATGTACATTCACAATAAAATACAGGTAAAAGTGTATATATCAAACAAATCAGTAGTAAAATAAGTGGTGGGGATAACAAAAGCAAATAATAAGCTTATCGAGGTTTTCCCCATTAAACAGGTGTATTGCAGTTCTCTCTATACAAACGGATAAACACCGTTTAATGGTGCTTGTACATCGAATGTGTAGTATAGCAAAGCCTATTTGAGAATGCATTAATGGCTATACTTACTATCATATTTCGATAAGTTGTTAGAGTTGTGCCTCAAATCTGGCTTAAATACTTACAACCGAAGGCTGTAGCTTCGCTCATACATTTGTCATTGGTGCGGTGGCTGCAATCGATAACCATTATGCGCATTATCGAACCAACAAGCAGAACGGTCGAAGTTTTGTCCTAGATTTGTTGGTGTAGATTATCAAGAACGTTCCCTATATAATCTAGGCCAAATTCATTATTTTGGAGAACAAAAACAAGTTTAGATACACAAATACTCGTCGAATCTAGGTCACATTAGCCGTTTGAAGTACAGAACAAAGTTTTTACTATACTCCCCGGATGTATATCAAAGAGGATGGAGGAGCCTGACCACTAATGGACATTATGTAGAGAAAGAGAAATTTGCGGCGGTTATCACTGGACATAACATTTTCTCACATGCTGTAATGGAGAAGCACGAGCGGAACCAGCAAAAAATCAGCCTCTTTATAAATTAAATTGAAATCAAATCAGTCTCTTAATACTAGATTCAATTCAAATCAAATCAGTCTTTATAATGGGCCGTCCTTCATTTTGATCACTGTGACGTGTTCCTATACATACCCCACGGGTGGTATATAGGAACCATCATAGTTATAACCGAGTCGGTTATTTCTGACTAGAGCTGAGGGGCTTCAGAGAAAATAAACAGAATATTGGGGGTGAACGTTTATTACGTCTGGACGGACTCGATCACATTTATGAAGAATCTATAGGGAAAATGCTTATCCTTACGCAATTAAACTAGTGGTCTCGGTCTCAACCACGATCGGTATCGGGCCACTTTTGTAAATTACGCACCCTCCCTTGAACAATTCTGGCTACTGGTCTGTCACGTAAGCGTGGCTAGTGAAAATGATCTCATTTGTTACAGGAATTCATATCAATCAGCGTAATTTGATACCGGTGACCGGTGACCAGCGATCTACATCATACTACACTGCCAGACCCTGTAATAAACTCGTTACTAGCCCGGCTGGACAATGAACTTTGCTGTCTAAAAGTGGCGCGTAGGGCGTGGATTATTTCGGCACGTCTATTTATGCCAATATCCCTGACAATGCATCTCCGTCTATATCGGTTTGTAAAAGGGATACCAAACCTTTCTTTACTATGCCATGACACGTAGCGACGTCATACCAGGTTTATAAGCGTGATAAGGGTCGCGGTCCTATTTATGGCACTTGGAGGACTCCGATCACACAGAAGTAATGGAATCATTTATTCCTCGTTACCGCCGGAGCCCCGTCCACCGCGTTCTTATGATGCCAGCGGCAGTCAACCTTTCCGATTTTCCCCCCGATTTAGCTTTTCCCGTGAAATTCTGATCGCTGGTTTGTAAACAGAGAGAATATTGACATTGACATTGAGAAGGAATCCTTGAGTTAGTGATAGTATCACCTGATGCATACACTTTACAAACCCTTGTCATTATTGTCAGGGAAGGGTGGTCAGATATTAGGAAATTTAACTCCGGTGGGTTTGTTTTAAGTTACTGTAACCAACTGCATACAAAGGAATATCATAAGGACATTAATCAGGTGATTACTATTCAAACATATTTCTTTCGTTTTTAACAGCTAGAAACACTATACTCTGAAGTCGTTCTGAGGCTAATTTTTTATATTTGTTATGAAGATTGACTAAAGGGATGTCAATTCCTAGTATCGAAATCAACATAATATTATGCAGTACTTTCGTTTAACAATGTTTGATGTTTAACTTCAAATATTTTAGGAAATGTGTTACCGTTGGTCATTTGTATGATGTTGCTTCAGTAGCGTCATGCTAGGTGTCATTGACTTTTTGATCTGGGGCACCTGTTCCCTATTTGTTGTCTATTTTATCCCAGAGGCTAGACCGTGGTGGACTATACGTTACATCTAGGAGCAAATGGGTTTATTTCTTAGGAGTAGAACAGGTCTGAATTGCTTTCATATGCGATTGGAATAATCCAATGATAGCGATTAACCTGGATAACGTTATCACGTCTTCTACCAGACATTCTGATTCCCATAGAGATCTAACTGATTCGTCATATTCCGGTATAAAACAATATTGTGGAGATATGAAAGTCTCGTGAGAGTAGACAGGACTGTGTCACCCGATCTAAGGAGTTCAGCATAACATCCAATTGCATAAACTGTTGCATTGTACATTATATGTTTGTTGTTGTTTTGTTGTGTGCCACTGTTGTTGCAATAGACTTGGTACATTGCTCCTAACCTCATGCAAACCCGATTGTGAACATGTTGCAACGTTTACAACGTTTGTATTCACAATGTAGACCTGTTACCCCTGCGCTACGTTACAGAAAGAGTTATGATGATCGATTGTAAAGTTGCAATTATTTACAAGTAAATACATATTATGCGTATTTGAACCAATCGGACTTGCGCATTCAGTCATCTGATCTGACTCGCAATTAATTGCAACTTTACAATCGATTAAAACTCTTTATGCAACAGGTCCCAGGGCTGAGATCATATGGGGTTGTGGGATTCAAACGAGGCCCAATTTAATCACCTGGGAAATGCTTTCTATATTATAAACAAGGGGTTATCTTGGTAAGATGTGAACGTGTTGCGATGCTGGACCGGGGGGGGTGTTTCACAAAGATCCTAAGTTGATCTTAGCACTAATATGGTCTTAAATATTATGGAAAGCCATTAGTGTCTTGAAACAGTTTTGTAAAATGTATGTTGAAATGCATAACATGTTGATTCAATCTAATTATCAAAGAGATTTCATGATCTTCACATACAATTCATGAAATCTCTTTGATAATTAGAAAATATATATGATTCGAATCAACATGGTATGCGTTTCAACATATATTTTACAAAACTATTTCAAGACACTAATGGCTTTCCACAATATTTAAGACCATCTTAGTGCTAAGATCAACTTAGGATCTTTGTGAAACACCCCCTGGATGGAAGGAGTCCTGGGGGTGTTTCACAAAGATCCTAAGTTGAACTTAACTCTATATAAGTTGGACTTTAAAGTATGGAAAGCCATTAGTTTATTTGAAATGTCAATAATTTCATTTTCATTGGAGGGAAGGAAAAATATAGATTTTCGTGTTCGACTATTTAAATAGTGAGCAAAAAGTTTTGTTGAATGTTTAAACTTTCCAGAATTAGATGATCAAATGCAAGAGAAATATGAATTAAATTAATAATCGGCTATTTCATGATCATTATATTTACGTCTATGTTGTTTTTTAACAAATTGAGGTATGAAATATGTTGCCTTCCCATAATCGCATTAAAATTTGTCCAAGTTTTACGTATTTCATTTTTATTTTGTTCAATTAAAAAGGCAAAATAATCCTGTTTACGTAAATGTATAATTCCATTCAACTTATTTCTAAAACGTTTATATTTCTTTTCATTTCTTTTAGATGGAACATGAATAAATTTATAATACAGTTTTTGTTTTGTAACTATATACGTCATAATACCTTACGTTATCCATGGTTTCCTAGGAACATATTTCTTTTGCCTTTTAATTGGTTGACTCTTTTCTGTATGTTTATTACATAAAGTGGTAACAAAAGCCATAGTAATTTCTGTATTGTCTAAAGAAGTAATAATTTGTTCCAAAGTATGCAAAAGTGTTGTTTCAGTAGAATAGGAAGGGTGGAATCCAAAGTCCAAACTGTTCTTTTACTAGAATATCATTATCATTCAAATGTTTATACAATCTTTTATATAAAAAACATTTCAGAAATTTAGAAAATGGTATAAAGAGAGATATAGGACGATCATTCTCTACCTGGTGCTTATTGTCTTTTTGTTATAAACTGGAATTACTTTGGCTACTTTAAATGAGTCTGGGACAATATCGGTTGAAATCGATAGATTATAAATATTGGAAAGAGGTTTCGCTACTGCAGGATTTATATTATTAATACATTTAACACTTATACCATCGTGGCCACATTATGAGGAATTTTTCATTTGTTTCACAATGTCAATAATTTCATTTTCATTGGTGGGAAGGAAAAATATAGATTTTCGTATTGGACTATTTAAATAGTGAGTAAACATTTTTGTTGAATGTTAAATCTTTCCAGAAATAGATGATCCAATGCAAGAGAAATATGAATACTATTCATCGGCTATTTCATGATCATCATGTTCTTTTTTAACAAATTGAGGTAATCTAGAAATATGTTGCCTTCCCATAATCGCATTAAAAATTTTCCAAGTTTTACAGATATCATTTTTGTTTTGTTCCATTAAAAATGCAAAAATAATCCTGTTTACGTAAATGTATAATTCCATTCAACTTATTTCTAAAACGTTTATATTTCTTTTAATTTCTTTTAGATGGATCATGAATAAATTTATAATACAGTTTTTGTTTTGTAACTATAGACGTCATAATACCTTGGGTTATCCATGGTTTCCTAGGAACACATTTATTTTGCCTTTTCATTGGTTTACTCTTTTCTTTCATTGGTTTACTCTTTTCTGTGTGTTTATTACATAAATGGGTAACAATTTCAATGAATGTATTATACGCATTATTATGGTCATCAGATCTGTTAACAAGTGACCAATTAACATTATACAAATCATGTGAAAGATCAGGAAATTTTCCATTCTTCAAAGATGATGCAAATATATTTTTGTAGCAATGACCATCAAGAGTAGGAAGTATTTTTGTAAGATTAAAAAACAGTAAATGATCTGAAATAAAGAGTATTCCATGTATAATTGGGTTATCCAAGTATGTGAGGAATGTGTTAAGCGATTTGGTTTCGTAATTAATGGTCGAAGACCGTTTATATACATAGTACACAAAAACTCATTAGTAGCTGAGTGGGAATAATATTTCAAAATATCGAAGTTGAAATCACCAACAATATAAAAAAAAAAAAATTCTTTGGCTATTGCAGAAACACAATTTTCAAGCAAATCATTAAAAATATCAGAGTCAAAATTTGGTGGTCTATAAACAACGCCAACAATAATATTTGTCTGACCTTTCCTACTGATTTTAACAAACAATGTATCAATAAAATTGAATCATTTGAGAATGTCAAATCGTCTCTTTCCTGATAGCTGAACATAAGACTACCTTTGTATTTCTGAAGTCTCATAATGATTTTTTGTTTCTATTTATTATCCAAATAAATTATATCAGTACCATATAAACCGTAGTAATTATTTATATGTCTTTCAGCGATTAACAAGAATAGCTAATTCATGAATTTAATTTGTCACGCATTATCAATGACAAACGTGCCCTTTCCATGCTTTGGTTTCGATTTGGTGAACCATTACGAATCTCGGCCTGACTCGGGGCACATACACGTACGTACGTGATTTCCCCAAGGAATATATGCTACGTTTAGTCCGTATATAGTTCGTTGTGTCATGTACAATCTGTCAGCCTAATTTGTATGCCTGTTGTATGCTGCACTTTAATTTGATCTCCCAAGAGATTTAAAGGGACATCTGACGAGATATTTCGATAGCATTGATAGATTGCATGTTTTGTCAGTTTTTTCCTTCGGCAATGACGGCTCATGGTAATGTAAGAGCGTCCGTCTTAATCCGACAGGGACGCTGAGGGTTCGAGCCGAAGTTGGGTCAAATTCCCAAAGACTTCAACATGTTACAGATTATATTTTATCATGATTCGAATAGGTTCGAGTCCCAGTTGGGTCAAATTCCAAAATAATTCAAAATAGTACATAGTACTGTATTCTATAAAGCAAAGAGCTAAGCTTGAATTAAATGCAGAAAGGAAGTCAATCACAAGAGACCTGCCCCATCTGTGCACCTTTTCACTACATAAAGTACATATTACAGGTAGTTCGAATTCCTTAATCGGATGTGCCGCGGTGCCATCTTGCGAACGCCGTGCGCACGGTGCGTAATACACACTGGCTCAGTCATGACAGAGTTATAGGCCCGTATTCACAAAGGAGGTTTGTACAAACCCCGGTTCAAACCGCGGTTTACATCTATGGAATGCCAATTGTAAACTGATGGAGAGAAAATGTGTACCATCAACATTGTTAACAAGTAAGGAATTTACATTCTCTCTCCATCAGTTTACAATTGGCATTCCATAGATGTAAACCGCGGTTTTACTGGGGTTTGTACAAACCTCCTTTGTGAATACGGGCCATAAAGTTCGCACAAACTAGCCAAGGTCAAAATGGCGGCCCATTGTGTAGCGCACCCACATGACAATCCTTAAAATAGGCGTGTGGCCAAAAGCTATAATCATGATAATGTAACGGATATAATAGACGCCGACATCACTGATGTGGCTGATGGCATCAGGCATGACTTTGACTGCGACCTTTTCAGTATTCTCCATGCTCCTTGTAGTGTGTCATTTTAATGCAGCGTTCAAATAGTTATAATAGGAAAGTTAGCAGTGTTGCGAACGAGTGGTGTGGTGCATTTTCGGGTAAAAGCGGCGACTTTGTTTGAGCAACACATGCACATGTTGCAATTACACGACATCTTAGTTTGCGCCTGTATAAAATGAGATACGTTAATCTGTGCAGTCGAATTTACAGTGAAGACCCTCCATACCCCAGATACATTGGACAGACGACCTTTATACACAGCGTTTAAAACCTGGAAACTGGTTCCTCATTCTTACATAATAAATCGGTGTGCATATAATTTGGCTAATATGCTTCACGGGGGACTGTAAATGAGTTATCACATCGAATTGCTATTCGGTCACGAATTTCCTCGGACCTCCTAGGCGACCCCCGAGCGACCCCCGGGCAGCGATCGGCACGATACATACCTGCTAATTATCTGTCTTGCTGTCTTGTTCCCATGAACTCGTATCATTCTAGACACTGTGACATAATGATATGTAATACACGATCTAGATAGTAACATGACATGCATTTAGAATTGATATATAGGTAAGCGCGGGGAGTTGGTTTAATAACGAGTTATTTGTGTTGATATTCAAATTGCGGATGGAACGGAATATTTTACTTAGATCGATCACACGCCATGAGGTACAATGTATACATCCAATATAGACGGGTCAAAATAATATGGTTACAAGTAATAATAATAATAATAATAATGATATCCTCGATATATATATAGCGCCTATCACGATTGATAACATCTCTAAGCGCTTTGCAATTATAGTATTACCCCGGTCATCGGATACATTCTACAATCAATCCAGCACACAACGTGCACGTTTTCCACTCCCTGGAGAGCATTCCAGCCAGGGGCAACCTTGTGGGCGCACACAGTGCTAAGTAAATACATTGTTGTTTCTCACCCAAATGACTTTCGTATTTTCAACAACAACAAATACGATGATGAAGATTTTGATTCATTCAGGAAAGAGTTCATGTGAACAAAACTAAATCTAGATTCAAATTAATACATTCAGTTTCGTTCCAATGACTTTTTTAATACAATATATAATTGCCATTGGGATACTAAGATCATACACACGATAAATACGCACGTAAAGTGCGTGTTTAACTACCTGGAGAAACTTATAGCCTGTTACCTGTAAGACGCGTTCCAAACTGGGCTTTTTGTCCAAGTTTTTTTGTTCGAAGTTCTTTGGAAAAATATAATTGTCTGCAAATCTGAATTGTTTTAACTTTTAACTATACGGCACTCATCTGATAAACATGTTATCAAAATGGGTTGATGCAATTATACTGTTATTGGGTATTGTTATTCTACCTTTAAAATTATTTCTCGTTTAATATAATAAAGAAAAACATTAAGATGGTGGCATTTCATCAGTGAATGAAACCAACAACAAACGTAGAACAATTACGGAGACTTAATGGCTTGCAAAAATAGATTTTGGAAGAAATTGCCGCTTGGTATTGATTTGACCCGAATACGGATTGACCTCAAGTGTTGGACTAGAGTGTCATCCAGAAACACTTGTGCAAGTGCGGGAAAGAATATTTTACGACAAAATCTGGCGTCTCTTAAAAGGGCGTTCATCTTTCGTTTCATCCTCGCCATTATGTTAGGAAGAATGACTGGTTCGAGATTGCATACTAGTAAGATATTTAACAGAGTCTTTGTTATTTTTGTTTAAATTTGCTGATTACCTTAAAGTTAAACAAAACAATATACCTTCGAGAGATTCTTCGGGTAAATATATCACGGTCTGACAGTTTCATCGTCCCCTTGTTGTGTGTGTTCTTATTTCTGATTGCCCAAGTTCACTGAAGTTTCCTCCGGTGAATCTGATTAGATTCTCATCGCATCGACCCTTTTAAACTCATTCCCTTCGAGATTGTTAAATTCGCATGGACTTTGTACACATCCCACCGTGTTCCCATAGGCACTGGATTCAAATCCTCACGAGTCGCTTTTAGACGGACCCTGTGGACAGTCGTGAACTTAAGTTAGGGGTTAGCCACAAGGGTTCGAAGATGGAAACAGTGGGAGCTAGGCCTATGCATACAAATAACAAGCTTTTTTGTAAGGGGTTTTGCTTGCAGTTAAGATCGTAATCGTCGCGCATAGTCGTCATCACCACCTCAATATGGCAGTTATTGGCTATATAGCGGTCTTGATCGCGGTCGCGGTCATCCCAGGCAAAAGTAAATGCACAATCAATTGTGAACCAATATGATTGTGCCAACATTTATAATGACATTACGTAAGTTCTAATTTAATTTCAACATGGTAGAGGCGCGACAAGGAGGTGAGTATTCTTAAGGGGAAGTGTGCAGTTTCCCCCCCCCCCCCCCCCCCCCCAGTCTCATCGTCTAGAATGTCCTTAAGGTTTTGGAGCTACGTGAATCAGTTTCTTTCTCCTTTCTGCTTAGTGGATTATAATGTGTCAAGTTGCGATTTCATAAAAAAAAAAGAAAACGCTTGCTATGATTCTGTTTGTAACGATTAGTTCGAAATGAGGGTTGCGTAACCTTTTAAACAACACACACTGGAAGGAATGCATGCCTACACGTACGCCAGACCGGTTATAATTAACATGTAGGGTTTGTTTTCCCCAAATGATTAATTGTAAGTAGGACATCAAATGTATCTTAAGTAAAGTGCTCCAAAATAAATCAGGTCACGTGATCTCCTTGTACAATCCATGCGTGGACATTATACTTGTTACTTAAATGTACTTAAAGAATTCTGATCTATCGTAATAATATGGCAACCTGTATTTCCTGGCTCGTAATTCTTACGTCTGATATTAACCTGTTCCCTACGAGATGTTGCAACCCCTATAGAGTTAATGCAGGGCCCTCACTGGGTTCATGTATAGGCAGTGGGTTAAAAGGGAAGGTTTCCTTTATCTCAAACAAGCCTGCAGGCGACACACGCGGATTTACGGCGAAAGGAAAGGGATGATCGGGGCAGATAGACTGAACAAGAATCATAATAAGAAAACTAGTTTGACGTGAACATGGTGAAAGGGGATTGAGAGAGGACGGAAGCAATTATAGTGATGATACTAATAAGTCAACGAAGATAATAATCCATGAGTTTAAAAACAAGGAAAGGAACCAAACTGGTCCGAGCAAGAAGAGCGGATATATACGAATAAAGAGTGATAATGTCGAATGGATACACGTGTTACCTTTTACAATCAGGCTAGAGGCGTATCAGAAAGCGAAAAACGATATAAGACGTAAGCAGAAAGATACACGCAGCTTCAGCGCAGCATCCCGGGCACTCTTTGATTTAGAGCATCCATTAGAGTTTATGAATCTCTATTATCATGATTATAGAGATTAAGTATGAGATCCACAATATGTGTAAATAGGACACTACAGAATATACGATAAAATATCATATCAATTTGTTTGTTTTCCATTTCAACTCGCGTTAAAGTAGGAAACTGTGACATGTTACGGATTCGTTAGAACCTTTACATGATTTATATATAGATATTTTTCATTTTATTTAGACGTAAAACATCGTGGAGAATCGAAAAAGAATTAAAGTCTAAACAGAACAATCTTGAACTTGTATTTTGCAAACAAAAAAGAGCACACATTTTGCATAATGATTCTTTCAGAACATTCATTGATGTTTTATCAACCAGGTAACATAATCCGGGTGTAGTTGAAATGAAATGCATTATTGAAACATAAATATCTTCATTTTGTACGAGAAATTATACAAATTGACGCAATTTGACCCTGTTTATTTATCTTGACTAGTGATGTCTCTAAACAAAACAATTGAAATGGCCAATACTGTTCATTGTACAAAATGTTCATGTACACTTCCACTAAAGGTCATACCCCCAAACCATATTTCGTCCCACTGAGCATCCTTAGTACACTATGTATTTGTTCACCATAGGAAAGCCAGTTCCTCTATCATGTCTATGTTGCTACATCTCACTTGCCATCAGTCTCCAGCTCCCACTTCTTTCAAAATAGCCCCGAGACAACATGGTCGTCTCTTTTTCTATCTACGTGCCTTCTTCCATTCTAGCGTTTCCCCAACTTATTCCATCCGACACATAATTACTCATGATACTAACTATTGTCCTCTACTCTTTGTATATAACGCAGGTTGCTTGACGAAAGTTGGACCGCCCAGTTGGCTCCCGAGGAGAAATTAGATCGACATCGGACTTCACGAGCATTGGCGTATTATTTCGCCACACCGATCACATCGGACAGTCCCTGTTCTAGCGAAAGAAGAGAGGTGGAAGACGACACATAGTAACTCATGATACTAATTCTTGTCTTCTACCCTTTGTATATTTTACCTCAGGTCATTTGGCGAATGTTGTACCATCCGGTCGCCCCCCGAGGAGGAATGAGACATCGGACAACACTAGCCTTGACGTATTCTATCGCCCACGATCATACTGGGCAGTCCGTGTTCTGGCGATAATCTGTCAGTCTCTTTTTCTATCGACATAACTAATTCTGCCATTATAGCGTTTGCACAACTGATTCCATCCGACACATAATTACTCATGATATTAACTCTTTTTATCTACTCTTTGTATATTTAACCTCAGGTCGTTTGACGAAGGTTGAACCACCCAGTCGACCCCGAGGAGGAATAAGACATCGAACAATACTAGCCTTGACGGATTCTATCGCCCACGATCATACCGGACAGACCCTGTTCTGGCAAAGGAAGGGGGTGGAAGACGAGTACAGCACAGGTCCCGGTGCCAACTGGATAGGCTGTCCCACCACCCCGACTCGACCCGCAGGGGAATCAGGTGTACCCCTACCAATGACAAGAGGCTTGGATTACTCTGTAAACGGTGCGACAAAGTAAATCAACGATCTGCTTGAAAGTAGTGGATAATTATGGCAAACCTTGACGGCTGAGAAGGAGTTGCTCTAGTAGGCAAAGTAACCCAAACTGACCTTGTGTCAGTAATGGGCGAGCGCCATTTTGATTTCCACGTATCGCGAAGTGCCTACAACATGGCCGAATCCACGGCGGAGGGATCTACGGCGTCTTACACCGACATGTACAGTGATGTCAACGACACCGGCGACTCGGTAAACAGTACGAGGGTGGGCGGGGTCGGCACCAGTATCGGGGCAGGGGTGGCCCTGGCAGTGGTCACTCTCTTCACCGCCTTTGGCAACATCCTTGTCATGGCAGCGGTGATGTCTTGGCGCAGGATGCGCGTCAAACAAACAAGCTGGCTAATCGTTTCTCTAGCCCTATCGGACGTGTTGGTGGCATGCCTTGTCATGCCTTGGAACGCGGTGTCCTTCGCCATCGGATATTGGCCTTTCGGTTGGTTCTGCAAGGTCCACACGGCGTTGGACATCATGATGTCTACAGCTTCTATCCTCAACCTGTGCGTCATAGCTGTCGATCGCTACTGGGCTATTACAAAACCTTTTGAGTATCAGGAGAAAATGACAAAAAGGAAAGCGTTGATTATGATAGCGGTTGCGTGGTTCGTGTCTGCATTCGTGTCATTTATACCAGTATTCAGTGATATATACACCATCCCTGGTTTGAATAATTCACTTAACGAAAACCCGCCGCAGTGCGTTTTCGCGCTCAACAAGTACTACGCCGTGATCAGTTCCTGCATAAGCTTCTATATCCCTTCCGCGATTATGCTGGCGATTTACATGCGGATTTTCCGCGAGGCGCGGCGGCAAGAAAGGATGATCCGCAGTCGGAATATGCCGATGGACTCACACCAGCGCGGCGAGCATAAAGCAGCCAAAACTCTGGGAACCATCCTGGGTGTATTCATCTTCTGTTGGCTGCCCTTCTTCGTAGTCAACTGCATTCTCCCGTTCTGTGAACACTGCGTACCGGACAGTGTGTTTCAAACGGTGCTATGGTTGGGGTGGATAAACAGCAGTCTGAACCCTCTGATTTACGCGACGAATCGCGAGTTCCGAAACGCTTTCAAGCGTCTGCTGTGCCGCCAGCGGTTCCTTCGGGAAAGGACTCTGCAGTACAGCACGACCACCACGCTGCTCACGCACCTCGGGAACGGGAAAATTGATTCGAACAAGAACGAGAGGCGGCAGAACAGCCACCACGAGACGCCGCTGAAGAGTGAAAACGATTGTCGGACAGTACCACCTGCTCCTCCTCCACCGGAGGGCAGCGGGTCGGTTTCACCGGTCAATCCCGGTACACCGCGGGTTCTCCGAGTGGTCTCGGAAGCTGCAGTTGACGATACGGCCGTAGCGGAACGAGACCCGCTGAGGCAACAGGATATACCGTACCCAGAACATAACGTCGGGCACAGACTTGCGCAGTATAACAGACTTGGCTCGGACCATTTAGATACGTGATAAAGGCTGCATGATCTTAGTTTGTATTACTATTTACTATTCAAGGTGCAAGTTTTACGTGTTTTCAAGCAACTGTGAAATTGCTTCGTTTTTGTTTTATTTAATACATCAATGTCGGCAGACGGAAACTGACTGTCAGGAGATACGCACCATCACGTGTCGAATGAAAGCAGATGATGAGTATGACGTCATGCAAGTCGGAAATGAAGGATGGTTAGACTGGCATGAACTGGGACGAATTCGCGTTGGAAATTGGCAAAGATCGCGAAGAAAGAAATTTAATATCACAAGTTGGGTTTGTAAAAAAAAGAAGTACTAACGATTATTACTAACGGAGACATACCGAAGAATTTCACAGATGTATTTTTATACGGTTTTATATTTATATATGGAGTGTATAATATTGATGTAATGCAAAGTTATTTGTTGGAAGTGTGATATCATGTCGTAAGATTCAAAATGTTACAGGTTTACACAATTATTATGTCACCATGATGACAGATTATCTTGAAGACCAAATGTATTCAAAAGTTTTCGCTTATAAAATTTCAAATGGAATACCGAGAAATGGGTTTGTATTGTTATTCATTATATAGGGGCAATATTATAAGGCAAAAATCGGACAATGACTTATTTAATGCCGCGATGCTTTCAAATTAGTACAATGATTTCAGTAAATTTGGCGTTGACCGTTTAAGAAACAAATAATTCATGCATTCAATGCTTCTAATTCGACCCTAGTCAAAGAATTATCTATGCTGCAGGCATAAAATTGAGATTTTATTAAGATTGTTAGGCAATTATTGTTTTACTATGTGAATATTTTGTTAACGAGTTTTAATGAAAGCAAAGATCGCGATGGAAGAAATTTAATATAACAAGTTGGGTTGTAAACAAAAAAAGTACTAACGATTATAATTAACGGAGACATTCCTTTGTAAGGAAGTTTTTTAAACAGATAGACGACTTTTTTGTATAGGCTGACATCAAAGGCTCAAAGGAATTCTTAATTTGAAACTTTCACAAAGGCTAAACAAAACTACGCCTGTAAAATGTTTGTAAGTTAAGCAAACGAACATGATCCACCTTTAACGTTGGATTAAATCTACCAATTTACGGTGAAGCACGCGATTATTATAGGATCTAGATTTCTTTTTATTAAAAGGTCATTACATTATATTTGTAAATTATGTTTTGAAAAAGGTGACATGGCGATTTGATGATCACTTTCATTGCTCCCCCAACCGTTTCAATATCGATACTCAAAGTAAGAATAGCGAAATCAACAATGTTAATAGTTATGATGATGGTAATTATGAACTGAGCTTTTGCTGGACATTAGCGAATGGTATAGATCAAGTCTACTATGTAGCCTAAATACGATGGATATACTTATTGTATACACATACGGTACATGAGGGAATGCCCTTCGTCCTGTATACAAACGTGCATTTTCTATGAGCTTCCTTTTAGTATAATTTCTGGTATTTGATATTCATAAATGTTGTTTTCCGGTTGAGGTTAATTGTAGTAAACAGTAATTGTATGTGTGTTCAAAGAGCTTATGAATAAGTAGAAGTGTAATCATACATATATTCGTCATCTCAAACACTGGTGGGAGTGCGGGAGTTTATCTTCTCTGAATTAGCCTAACCAAACATGTTTCTGTATAATCTCTATTGAGTGAACAGATTAGCTAGATGACGGTGATTCCGGGCTTGACAAAATATAGGTAAACGCACCAAAACGCACCCAACGTTCTACCGATTACGCGTGCGATTGGGCATGGTAATCATAAGACATAATAAGTATTTAATCTGCCTCCCCTAAAAGTCGCCATTGTACTATAATTATGACGAATGGTTAAACTCAATGTATATCCGTCTTTAAAACATACACGGATGAAAGGAAAACGTGATCATACACATGATCGCATGTACCCGTCTTTACATAATCATGCCCTTTCATAGAACACTAAGGCGAGATTATAAAGAAAATTTAACTTAATATAATTGTGCGAATATGTATCTCTTATTGGTGTAGTATTCATGTTATTTCGAATGTTAATGTTGAGTACTAACATGCACACATCCGTGAAGATCAAGCAAGGAAGAGACAGAGATTTGTTTGACAATTACTCACAAGTACGATGTGTCATTTCCAAACAGCCTTGGCATCTATGTGTCACAAAGTGTCGTAATTCATAACAGTTAAATATAAACCATGGAAACATGGTTTATATTGACTCACGATTGATTTCACAATGTCTACCTAAGTGGAAATGTAAAACATTAATAATAGAAGTGTTCCCATTGCGAACGTGCATGTGGAAACCTTAAACTAACTGTATTATATTAAGTTGAATAACTACAATTTACCTATAATAAGCTTTTGGGAATCTTATATGGTTTTTAACTAATGGGATTAAAAGAAAAAACAACCAAGATACAAACATGTACATCTTGCGGGCCCGTTCATATGACACATTGTATTTGTGCAGTGTATTGTACTACACATATTTTGTCAGAGTTGTGTCGTAAAAGCAACACATGAACGTACTTAGGTTTAAATTTCACATATTGTTTTATAATTGATAAAAATAAATATCTACCGTTGTGCTAAAAACATTTCCAGTTCAGTATTATTAACATTATTATAACAAAATAATATAGACAAATGTGTAAAAGGAGTAAGATTTTTGTACTAATGATGCAATTGAGTGCTGCTTTATGTTGCATTTAATTGGTTAAAAAGACTCATGCTTCAGTTTTAAAAAAAATAAATATCACATAAAAACGATTCATGTCTCGTTAAATAATTAAACAATACATTAAATAGCGTCAACCATACACGTCACGTGTATACCAGGGCCAATAATATTTAAATGAAAACATTCTAGCTGAGTTGCTAGCTAAGCGTTTAGAATATGATATGACCAAGGAAGCAACGGAATGTATGTTTAGTTGTCAGTTTAGGGTTGCGTGATAAAAGCGTTACACCAAGTTGGTGATTTAAAAAACCACTTGTTGGTAACTAATTAACTGGCAAATACATTAGCAGGGATGGTTCATGACTCTATAGGTCCGATGTCAATTTATTTATTTCAGTCACTACACTAGGTTGTAAGTCAATATACTTATTAAAGAGGACTTTTTACGAGACTCTTTTCATGATAACCATGATGTTAAAGGCAGAGGCTCTATTTTAACATTCCAGACCCAGTCGATGAGTTAACGTTTTAACAAAAATAATATTTCACCCCTGACAAAAATGGTCGTGTCGACGAATAACTAAACAATTGTTCATATTTGCTGAGCACATAGACTTGCTTAGGTTTGTTAAAGGGAAGTAAAACAAATTTGCCGAGCAAATAGACTTGATTAGGTTTGTTAAAGGGAAGAAATCACTTGCATTTTCGCTTACGACATGAATTACTGATAAGAGCATAAATCCTGTCACTTCTAGTTGTATATTTCATCTTAGGTATCACTAATAATTGAAATAATCAGAATGTTTTAAAGACCACTCTTCTCTGAGGGTTTTTTCCCGATCTACTGGGGGCTGCCGAGTTTTAAAACAGTCCTCGTTCAAATGACGTTGCATACAGACTCGATAAAAGTGGATTACGTAACGGCTGTTCGCTTTCGCTGCTATGTCAGTGGTTTTGTAACCCACTTCTGTGGAGTCCGCATTCAACATCATCTGAGCATGGAGGCACCTAGTTGGCAGTAAAATCAGTGACTAGTGCTAACACCAAACAAATATTTGTTACCCTGACGAAGATCCTGCTAGGATTGGGAGCCTGGCTCTATACGACTCGCATTTCTTCACATTGGCGATTGTTATTAGATAAGCAGTTTTCAACAGCATTTTCGTCATTATTATCATTTTAAAAGTATTGTTTTCATTCTTGGTGATACCCAGGAAGAAATATATTACTACAAGCGGTATGATCGCTCTGCTCCCATCACTACCAATTAACTTAAGAGCTAGCATTTAACTTTCCTTTAAGCTGAACTGTAATTTCGATGCGATTTTTTGTTCTAAAATATTAAGATATCGTTGCAGGCGATTAGGAGCAGAGTCGCTCATGACATTAGCGATGTTTGTCCGATATAAAAACAACATATGAGTGGATTATGGATTACCAAGTATTGAAGTATATTTGATAGGAACCGATACATTAACTATCATGTCTTTAGGTTAACGGGCAGGTAACCCGCATGAATTTATACTAACGGGTTTGTTTTTAAATAGTACACCGATCTATTTCTATTTTGTATAGGTTTGAGGAAGTTTGTCCCCGTTTAAAAAGTTGATGCAATTCCAATCACCTACTGCGGACATTCGATACTGCTAGACTGATTGGAGCGGTTTTACAGAAAGGCAAAAAAACATAACCAAAACACGGAAATCTCATCCCCTTAAAAAACGAATGACATCCGTATGACCGAATTTGCCGCAGGAATAGTGACAGTCCCGCATGTAGAAAAGTGCGTTGCGAGGTGCCCGTTCCTCCAGGAATTGTAAAGGTCACCGCCTGACATCGAAGTACTTTTTTTAGGATCTTGACACATTGCAGATGAGGCCCGGATTCGATATTCAATTTGCGGTGGCATCACTTTTTTGAAATATCCCCCTTTTTAAGTTGGAGACATGTGCGCGCTGCCCATTTATTTCAGTTGTCAAAGTCATGGGGATGTTTTGTTTGGTATCTGTTTTGTTTACGTTGCTCTCCCTGTTCCCGTTTCATTACAAGATGTGGCATGGCGTGGCAGTAAGATCAGAAGGCATCGATATGTGTCAAGAGGACAGAATGAAAATTGATATGTTTATAAAAATGTATACGGTAACCGTTCTTCGTCTGTCTCGTGTATCATGATAAGTAATCGTGGCATGCTCTTCCGGGCTTCGTTTCTATTATGTATTGTATTTCGTATCATAGTATGCAAGACTTTTAGGAGGCGTCGTGACACACATTTTGTTTTCCTTTATTGATCAACGGCTATGTAATATGTCTGTATACAATACTATTGTCCGCACGTTCATGTCATGTGCTCAGATATCAACCGAACGTAGTGTTACATAAAGATAGCACCCACCGGTTGTCTTTATTTTATATCTTTGTTTGTGTTGTTACTCGTTTAGAAAAATACATGATGTTCTGTGAAATTGTTCTTCAGTGCGTTTATCTGCTCTTATTTAGCTTATAATCATACTTTTGAAACGTATTGTAACGTGTGACCATAATTATGCGCATGAATACGTTTCATAACGATAGTTATGGGCTGAACATGAGATCCTGAAGATAAACACAACCCCATATCACGTGCATTGTCCAACGGCCATGCAGTAATTTGTCTTTTGAAGATGGTGATGGAAAATGTATAAAAACAGATCTATTTATTCTGCATAGAAACATATAATCAAGATTTATCGTATGATATTTTCATAGAGTAACAATTCATATTCATAAGTGTTACAGTTCCCATTCATTTGCTTTATTCGAAAGCAAACTTTCAGATCGTATTGCCTTGAAATTCATCTTAATGTATAAATTGACATTATTATATTATGTAATATTGATAAACATCGCTATCGCAGATGTGTATTGGTCTTAGGTTACCATGGATACTGTATATTTAATGTGATAATAACATTGTTCCTAACAACAAGCAAAATGGGAGTGTGCAAAATAAGTAATACAAACAATAGTGTAAAACAAAATGAGCGATGAGAAAATCTTGGCAAAAGTCGATAATCCGACACAATACCAATGATTTAGGGAGTGTTTCACAAAGATTCAAAGCTGAACTTAACTCTAAGTTGGACTTAAACATTATGGAAAGCCATTTTGTAGCCTTGAAATAAAACATAAATATTATAAAGCAACAAAATGCAAGTACTTGGAACTTTCAACAAAAATTGATATCAATTATTTCAAGGCTCCTTGAAAATAGCAAAATTAACTCATTTTACAAAATGTTATGTTTTATTTTTAAAGAAATGTTTCAACAATTTTACAGAGAAACTAACAGCTTTCCATAATAGTTAAGACCAACTAAGAGTTCAGTTCAACTTTGGATCTTTGTAAACAAAACCCTCCTAGGTTGCGTTCATCTACATTCGGTTTTTGTCTAGCCAAAAATAGGCGTTTTTTTTAAGTGTCTCAAGCTTTTCCCTTCACCTGATTAGGATACGATATAAAAATGTTTCAAAATGTTGATTATATTGGCCTAAACACAATCATATAAAAACGACACGTCAACTGTTTAAAATAGATCTGTTTATTCCGCATAATTATATATTTTAATTTAGCAATATTGATTGTATATAATTGGCATACATACATACAGTAAATTATGCATTTATATAATTGTTATATAAATGTTTATAAACCGAACACAAAAAGTAACTACCCCCTAAACAACTGCTAATAATTTCATAACCAAGAATCGTTTCAAGATTTCGTCTCGTCAAAACGTTTCTATGGTAGTTAGGAAACCAATGTGTACAAATAAGAGGTAACCATTAATTCATGGTTGAGTAAGCACAGATAATTACGAACATTTACATTTTTCAAAATTCGCAAAAGTAATATCATTATTGCAGTTTATTTAGTATTGATAAATTTGAAATTACACTGTTTTACAATTGCAATTATTGCATTTATCATAATGTGCCATTAAAAATAGAAAATGGATGGAATATCAAACAGCATTGTTTCACAAACCATAATCAATGCATTAAGTCACATGTGCTGTTCCACAACAATGTACAGGCATGCGCAAGTTCTTGTGACTTTTTAAATTGGGTAATTTTGCCTTTATTCTGTGCTCATTTAGCCATGAAGAAATGAATATCTCTGATGTTCACACAAAATGTGCATAACAACGGTAGAAATATTGTGGTAAGATGACAGCTTGAAACAATTATTGGTTTTGAAATTATGAGCAGTTGTTTAGGTGGTATAGTTAATGTGTGTGTTCGGTTTAGTTACCTTGCTAGAAAGCAGCGTATGTTTATTTTTATTTATTTATTTATTTTGTATTTTATTTATCTATTTTGTTTGGGGGGCGGGGCTAATCTTTTCATTTGCTGACACAGGCCTATGCGAATTAATGCAGATAGACGCATTGATAACATATTTGCGTGAAACACATGACAACACCCATATTGTTGGCTAGACACACGTAGACAAACGCACCCGTCGAGTTCCATGTATAACTTGTCACAACAGATTTGATTAAACAAATCTGTTTGAAATAGGAGTAAGAATGTGAGGTCATATCTGACAAGAATTATTCATAATCATAAGCTTATGTACGTGTATCGTTTTTTTTTTCTTAAATTAAATATGCCCTTGAATATTTAGACAACATAAACACCACATTGAAACAAATCGTATTGGCAACAGCTCCTTTAGTTTACGGAATAAACATGAGCATTTTGGTACGTACTAATGATGTAATATACTGTGCTCGTAGACAATTGTGCTAAGCTTTATTTTATACTTCCATTACACTATGACGATGGAAGCTATTGTGACAGATATCTGATCATACTTCCAAAATATTTAAGTTTTGTCTTCACGAACTAAAATCTTGAAGGATGTATTTCACATAGCTAATTGTATTTATAATGTAGAACTTTTAGTCTTTCTGTGTAAGATCCACTAAAATGGGGGATTCTATTTTATTTTTAAGTATTTTTACAAAAAATGTGTGAAAGATTGTCTAACCCGCCTGATGTGTGTGTGTTGTATTATCATTGGTCCTTTAATTGTTGACTTTGTTATTTTTATCACATTGGCAATAAAAAATAAAAGGTATGGCTCATTTTCGCCAAGGAAAATCTTGTTTGTAGATGCACTATTTTGTCATGACTTTGCGTATGTATGTTTGTGCGTGTGTGCGCTGACATGTGTGTGTATGTGTGTATGTATGTGTGTGTTGTGTGTGTGTGTGTGTGTGTGTGTGTGTGTGTGTGTGTGTGTGTGTGTGTGTGCATGTGTGTGTGTGTGTGTGTGTGTGTGTGTGTGTGTGTGTGTGTGTGTGTGTGTGTGTGTGCGTGTGTGTGTGTGTGTGTGTGTGTGTGTGTGTGTGTGTGTGTGCGTGTGCGTGTGCGTGTGCCTGTGCGTGTGCCTGTGCCTGTGCGTGTGCGTGTGCGTGTGTGTGTGTGTGTGTGTGTGTGTGTGTGTGTGTGTGTGTGTGTGTGTGTGTGTGCATGTGTTTGTGTGTACTAGCAAGATGCTGCATTTTGGTCGATTTCATGTATAGCGTATAATCATGATTATTGTCTAGTAGCTCTTGTCCACTTTGGACTGTGGTATTGATTTATTTCCCCGTTTTCCGCTCTTGGCCGCTAGATGGCGACAAAGCGATTCACTTTACGGGAGAGATCCAATTCCAGATCACTGCTTTTGACACACAGCACTCTCGTCATGCTCGGTATCGCCATTTCGCTGGCTAAAATCGTTGGGGTATCAATAAATTCCGCATTGGGGGAGGAAGGTCTTAACTAGACTAATGCCTAGGTCACAAATGCACCGGGTGCCGTAGGATAGCCACGGCACCCTTGCCGCACGGCCGCCGTAAGATTCCCGCAAGATTTCCGCTAAAAGTGGCATCGTACGGGCGCCTTATCCCAAATCGGAGCATTTGTGAACTATGCATTAGCAGGGCAGGAGCAAATACTGCTTCTAATACCTCGGTCACATTTGCCACGGCGGCCGTGCGGTCTACAAAATCTACGGGCCGCCACAGCATATCCACGGTCACTTACTCTAGCAGTCACATATGTTAGGGTAGCCGCACGGCGTATTTTGAATTTGTGGAGGCAGAAAACATGCGGCTGCCGTACGGCGGTTGAAGTGATGACGCACGGTCGCCTTGGCGCGTCCCTGCGGTAGCCGTAGGTTTTTGACAAATACCAAGGCGCGCACGGCGCAGACTGTCACTGGGGCCGTATGGATGGCGTGCGTGGGCCTTGCGTTGCCCGCAGGGTGTGCCACAAACCGCAAGGCCACCGTCCTGTACAATATAGGAATACGCCCTATAGGGTGACCCTCAGGCCACTGCAGATCCTCTGCGGCCGCCGCACGTATCTCTCGATTTCGGGGGCGTACGGCCGCCGTATCCTAGCCGTAGAGCAAATGTGACTGAGGTATAACCGCTATTTTTCTTTCCCTCTTAGGTATTGCTTATTTAAAACTGATTCCTTATTCAAAACTGATGCTTATTTCTAACCGCTATTTTTGTTTACCTCTTATGTATTGTATTATAGTATGTAGTATGTATGTATAGTATGTATTATAGTAGTAGTAGTAGTAGTAGTAGTAGTAGTAGTAGTAGTAGTAGTAGTAGTAGTAGTAGTAGTAGTAGTAGTAGTAGTAGTAGTAGTAGTAGTAGTAGTAGTAGTAGTAGTAGTAGTAGTAGTAGTAGTAGTAGTAGTAGTAGTAGAGTAGTAGACAGTATAGAAGTAGTAGCAGCACTAGTACTAATACTACTACTACTACTACTACTACTAATAATAATAATAATAATGATATTAAGTATTGTCATTTTTGGAATTGAAATCATTTGGCAAGATGTGTTTCCACCGCACAATTATGTTAAAGGGGTAGTTTAGTTTTGGCAAGGTTGAACTTTAGTAGCCAAAACCTGCACAGTAACATTATAAACTAATAGTTATTACTCCACCATGCTCGAAAGGTATACAAAATTACAAACGACTAAGTAAAAAGCCTGTTATCATTCAAAAAGAGCCATTAAAACACAAGAGGGCGCTTTTTAAAAAGGCATTGGTTTCAACCTTTTTTCATACAAAAGTATGCATGTGATGTTTTATTGATATAATGATTAAATAGCGAGATCATCAACAACTATTTAAAAAACGCTTTTTGAAAATTTTTGAAAAAGTGCAAGCATTTAAAAAAAAATTTCTAAAAATCATCTAATTATTTGGGCCCCAAATAATTATAAGATCAGATATATTTATTGATATTTCAGCCGTTTTTGGGTCGATTTTGACCAAATAAAGATTATTCTGCCATTAAAATTGCATGTTCTCTCAAATTCGACACTCAGTTTTTCATTACCTCACAAAAAAATTGTGATGTGCAGCGCCCTCTCTACCAAAACTAAACTACCCCTTTAATGTATCTGTTCATTGGAAGATAAATAAAAGACTCGCAGAGGCATTGTCGATTACTGGTGACATCATTGCTCAATGGCAGGAACTGAACAAAGTAAACAGCGCCATCTGCGTCGAAAACTTACTTCCTTTTTTTTCTACAATAATTATGATAAAACTCGAAAGAAAAAAAAATGATCTAGTTTGAATGAACACACAAACTCCCGTGTATACAAGGGGATACTATCTGTATCATTTAGAGATAGTTGAGTTTTGGTATAGATGGCGCTACGCAACTTTTTTTGTTTGTTTGAGAGACAATGAAAAACTGAGTGTCAAATTCGGAAAAGCATACAATTTTAATGACAGAATAAACTTTATTTTGATGAATATCGGTTCAGAAATGGCTGAAATGTCCATACATAACCATTTGGAATAACTGTGGGGCCCCACAATTATTCGATAATTTTGAACCAGCCGTTGACAAAATTGTAAAAATGCTTCCTCTTTTTAAAAATTTACAAAAGAGGTTTTTAGATAGTTGGTGATTATCTCTCTATCTAATCACTATTTCAACAAAACTTCACATGCACAATATTGAAACCGATGAGTGTTTAGAGAGCGCCCTCTTGAGTTTTAACGGCTCTTTTTTAATGATAACTGGCTTTTTACTTAGTCATTTGTAATTTTGTTATTCCTTTCGAATATGGTGTAGTTATAACTATTAGTTTGTTATGGTGCAGGTTTTGGTTACTAAAATTCAGTTTGACCAAAACTGTACTCTCTTTACCAAAACTCAACTAGGCTATCCCTTTAACACGATGGTATTGGAGAACAAAATTGCAGCAAATTATATATTTGTTTGCATACGTGTACCTTCTTAACGACAAGCATTGAGTAATTTAGATTCAGATGGCAGGTTTCTTTGAATAAGTCTCCCCGCTCCCTAATGTGTACTCATTATACAATTGTGGAAAACGCTCTTTCGCAATCTGGAAGCATGTGTGTATCTAGTTGGTTACAGTAGTTGTAATAGAGGCTTTTCGCAAATTCTACGGAAGGGCTGAGTACGGGGGAAACAGGCAGCTGTGACCGTACCCGTAGTATGGCTACGTCGCGAACTATTTGCAGTATCGCCGTGAAGAATACGCGGAACGTCTCCTTGCTCGAGTGAACAAGCGCGCTGATTGGCTGACCCATTGAAGTGCTATTCTTCAATGGGCTGACCACGCCGCTCTGTACTCCCTCTACACCCGACGCTAATTCAGCCGACTACCGAAGTAGATTTCCACGGTACGGGGGCATTTCGGACTGAGTGCGACCACCCGCTGAGATTAGAGTACTAGAATCCCTCCGTAGAATTTGCGAAAAGCCTCTAATATAAGCTAGGCTACGGGAGAGGTGAGATGAGGTGAGGTGAGATAATATAATACTTATGATTAGTTTTACCGTAATAATATAATCGTGACAACAATAGTGATCATATTATATACAATTCAGAGCCGTCAGAGCCGGATGTCAAATATACGGCTCTGAGAGCCGTATTGATGTAGCGCCATCTATCAGGCTAACCCTATTTTTATGCGAGAAGGGGAGAGAATTAACTGCAGGCCTTTTTCGTTGTATTGTTGTTGTCATTTTTTAAACAAAATTTCTTTATCTTGTTTGCTGTATTAACAATCGATGGAAATCAACGACATAATACAAGTACTGTATGTGTTATATTTTACCTCGTCGTTAACTTTGCGAGAAAAAAAGTGGCTTAGTAAATGAGAGGAACATGTTCGTGGTAGACTTGCTCAGTGGCGTATAGCGTGGTCGGACTGATTGGGGGGGCACGCGAATTATTAGGTATGGGGGGGGGGGGGGGGCTCATCCTATGTCTTTCATATTTTTTCACAGAGTTTCCCCTTATGTTTTTTGTATTGTTTTTGTCAAATTATTGTGGGCACATACCTTATGTCTTTCTTATTTGTTTCACAGATTTTCCTCTTATGTTGTTTTAATTGTTTTTGTCAAATTATTGTGGGCAGGTGCCCCCGTGCTCCCCCCCCCCCCCCCCCCATCTTAGCTTAACTCCCCCCGTAGCTACCCACTGTCCTTGCCCTTCATTCAGACCTTCATTCATTGTGCATCTTGTTTGTCGCCTATCAACGGCCTTTGGTCCTAGGATTAATTAAGGAAGCTTAACAGCTCAGGGGGGAACGAATCTAATATCAATCATTTTGAGAAAAAAAAACATTCCCGACCTTTCTTATTCGAATTCACCTGTCTCTGTTAGGCAATTTTGTATGGTATATATAATATATACTTTATAATAAACATGCTATTCTTATAATTTGGGCAATACTGTAAATAGTTTTGCGTGGTAACCGGTGAAAGAAGAATAGTGGGAGAAGAGAACTAGGGAAAGTGAGTATATATACTTCTAACCCTGTAAGTTTTATGGACTACACAATTCACAGCATATTCAGATCTGCAGCTTTTTGTTTCTAAATGGACTCAATTAAAGTGTACTATACGAATATGTTTAGGCAATTGCCAAATGAGGAAATAAGATATGTGTGTAAACCAAAAGAAATGTGGGTCAAGTGGAATTTTTTGTTGGCACCCAGTGAGTTTATTTAGGTTCAAACAGAGAGGGTGCGAAGAAGTAAGCTTTGCTACTTTGCAAGTGTTTCCATATTCCGCAGGGGGGCGTAATGGATGTGGAACGGGGAAGTGGGCGCAAAGTACATGGGCTGCCAAAAGCATCAGCATCTGCCCAAGTGTCAAGATGTATCGATGTTCCTTTTTTCAGGACTGGTCCCGAAAAATACTCGGTCAGGGGTATAAAGAATACAGGTTATAGCCAAATCAATCAGTCCTTCAACGGGTTAATACGTGGGTGAGGACACACCCCCCCCCCCCCCCCCCCCCATATTGGCTACACACCTTTACTCTTTTGTAGCTGCGTCACTGATTAATATAGTATACATTTGTTGGAAGATGTTGGGTAAACACAAAAAGGGGGACTGTACCTCGCGGACATTTACTTCTCCGGGGGATTGAACAGGTGTAAATATATTGAGGAGGAGGGGGTGAAAATTATGATGAAGTGAATGACGAATAGATCGTGTACAGTTCTCCCTATTTTCTGATCAACATTTTGTTTGTGTTTCATTATAATAATATGCCCTTTATTCTCCAAAAGATTTATAGCGCACCGGACTGGAAAATACTAATAGTGCAGACATATTGTGGGAGTAAATACAAACTAAAAAATTAATTATATAAACATATAATTGTTGCGCTTTCCAGTAAAGTATCATAAAATTATCATTCATGATGAGCTTGCAGAAGTCGGTAAAATTTGCACCCAGTGACGTAGTTAGGAAGGTTTGAAGGGGGCTTCTGGACCCGAGCACCACCCCCCCCCCCCTCCCCCCCCCCCCCCCCGGATGTCCGGCAATTGTTGTTGGTGTTGTTGTTGTTGATTTTGTTTTGCTTGCTTGTCGGCCGGTAGTTTTTTTACTTTGTGGCTTTGAATAGCTAACATCCTAAAGCTTCCAGGGGCTCCCCCCCCCCCCCCAAACCAGGGGCCTAAGGCAGGACCCCGGACCCCATCCGAACGGAGCTTATAGGTATGCGCGCTCGCATGTTTAGGAGCCCCCTTAATTGTTCGAGTCAAATTTTACAAACTATCTTATATTCATTTTGACGGAACATTGGGATTTATACATCGCCTTGTCACGAGTGTTACACGCGCATCACATACACAAAGAATAGATTATAAGTTATTACAATACACATTATGCGATATGCAAAACCAAAAAAAAAGACAAAAATAATACCATCAACTAGTTAGCAGTGCACCTTATTCAGGTCACATTACAATAATTTACTATGGTACAAAAGTACAGCAAATGGATTTTAAAACAAACGGGACTTCAGCATATGTTTGAGCGGAAACATGAGAGGGACGTTGTTTCAAATCTATCGGTAGGTTACTAGGTTGTTCCAAAGGTTTGGGGGGAAATAAATTAAGAAAATGCTCCATCACCTATGGATTTGAATGTTCCTGGAGTGTGTAGATGTACGTGTGATGAAGATCGGATGTTATGGGATGAATGGCGAACTGTGGTGATGAGAACAGATGCACCTGTCTATAGCAGCCTACCTGTCTATAGTGGCCATCAGAAGTAATCCGTTCAAGAGGAAAACATTGGTACAGCTGCTCCTGTCTATATATAGAGGTCACTTGTCTACATCGGACTCTTTATTGGCTTCTGTGTGGTTGTTATACACAGGATTATAACCTACCTTCTATTCATCTGTTCTGCTACTGTGTGGTCAACCTCCATTCACCTTTCCTAGAATACTCTAATCAGATGGGCGTTACCAGGCCACTGGCTCGCTAGATCCATTCATAATGCTGACCGCAATAGCCCATGGGCCCCACTGGCTCCCCGTCATCTCAAGACAAAAATAGACATCAAGTTTAATACTATCTTTGTTCTGAACCGTTACGTAACTTTCTCTTTTGTGAAACCCTTCCTTGGTACCATAACATACACGTTGAACTGCACACTCCTGACCCCCCGGCAGCCCTATATGGAACGGCAGGCACTGGACGGTGAAGCTCTGTGAAGATGCCTTTTGTTCCGTGAGGATGACCCGCTCATGCATCACCTTTACTTGAACGATGCATTTGCGTATTACGTAAAGATATACGCCAGTGCATAGGGGGCAGCACAGGGTGATAGGCTAACCAAAGAGCTATTCAAGTTCGAAGAAAAGCTAAATAAATAATATGCTCGATCGCTAGTGTCAAATATCAACACCATATCAGATTGCACGACTTATAAATTAGGGCATATAATGTGGTTTTGAAAAAAACAAATATTGCGATTGCTTGTATATCTTTGACTTTGGTTGATTGCCGCTCTGGATCGGACAAAAGCTGTTCTTCTGTGCCGCTGCTGTATGCAACAGGTAAATATTATTGTTATATTATATTGTCGTATATACATGTGCAGCGCAGTACCCCCCCCCCCCCCCCCCCCCCCCCACAACAAAACAAAATGAAATAATTACGCCACTGAGTATACCCCGCAAGAGTTTCTTTTTTGCGCAGTCTTTTAACACCGGAATTCCGGTATTTTTAAGACTGAACAAAAAGTCCAAGGACTAACACAGTTCAGTGTACATAATTGATTACGATAATCATTTGAAATATGTATATTAACAACGTAGCCATTAAAATCAACCAAAAAAAATAAGGGACAAACTATGTGGCCGTGGGTGAAATTAACAAGCAAATTCGTCTTAAAATGTTCCATCAACTTTGTCAAATTCAACCAAAATCACTTGGAGCTTTCACACATCTCTTGTACCTTGTTGTTCGGCTTATGGAAAGAATGAAATGGGATTTGATTTTTCAAATGTTTAACTAATTATGGGAATATTCAAAATTGAATTGAAAAGCATTTCGGAGCGCTTTTCGATCGTACTCAACAGTATCCGAATTCGGATACGCAATTGTCCCTAGACGTAGTATCCAAATTTGGTCGGATACTTCACGCGAACGATGGCCCGATGGGGGATAAAATCTTACATAAATTTTCACCCTTTTCACTAGGTTAACATTGTTCTTTTTTCATCAAATTATCACATAACATTCTCATTAATCTTACCATGATTGAAGTCTCAAATGTAACTTTGGGAAAATATTATAAAGTTAATAGATGCCGTGAATGTAGTGTTTTTCGGTGGAGCATTTTGTTGAGGAACAACATTAATGACATGGAGCAACTGTCGCCTACGCTTACATGTTGTCATGGAATAAAATGTTTTCACTAATGATATCAATATATATAATTATATGCAATCAAACCTGTCTTAGTGGCCACCTGTCTATGACCCCACGAACCAATGAACTTGTAGCTCTTTTTAACGCATGTAGAAACCACCCTAATTCATCGAAGATGTGCATGGTGTTTCATAATTATGGATGTGTTAATAATTATTGTGGGAGTGTCTTGATATATAGGTTTGGGCCTTCGTCTTTCAATACGAGGGTCAAGGGTTCGATTCCCAACCGCGGCACGTTATCCACTGTTCTCAACCCAGGTGAAGTAAATGGTTACCTACATAGCTCAAAGGGACAAATCTGTGTACAAATAAAGAAATACATAAGGTGTACACACCCCCATTCATTCGCGTGCACCCCCCCCCCCCCCCCCCCCAATCAGCCCGACGCTACGCCACTGGGTGTACCTGGCAGGAATGTATTCCTAACGCCTGCAAGGCAGCTCGGCTACAGCCACGGTAATACGTGCCTTCGCAGTTGTTGCGATTGCAAGATCACGTGACAAAATTCTAGTACGGCCGGATTGTCAAACGCCGTAGCAGCCGCCGCTTTGTGTATAATGTCAATGGACTCTTTACTTCCTGGCATGACACCCGAAACTAAATGAAGATATTTATTCATGAATATCAACTCTATAACACTGTCATTGCCTAACATATATCGAGAACAATATACATTTTCAGATAATTCAAGGAATACGACCGTTTGTTTAAAATTCAAGGATACAACTCGATTTTGATTGACAAAAATTATTCTCCTTTCTTCCTGCCGCGCCGTACATTGCACTAAAACATATGCAATTGTTTCGTGTTTCGTATTTCATGCAGAACGAAAATCAAGAACCCGATCAAAGTCAAATCCAAATTTAACTACTTAGTATTCATTTCTGACAAACTTGATATGATTTCCCCTTAGTATGGAATATCTAAAATACATTTCAATGCTTTTCCATACAAAGACAATTCTTACCCTTCATTTGAGACTGTGTTTGTTGCAGTTTCCCGAGCGAAATAGCACGGCCCGGGTGCGGCCCGGGTACAATGCAGACAGTGCTTGAACTGCATGCAGCTTGATTGCATGCAATTGCAGTGCGCCGCCAGCCGTGTGATTATAAGTGGCATTCGAGTTTCGAAATATGTTCATTAAAATTCAGTTTCTTGCATTACAATGTGACAGAAATGATCGAATTTGTTGGAAATGTTAGACAGATGTTGTTCTCTTTGCATAATTAGCACTGAAAGTGTCATGAAATTAATATTCTTGAATAAATATCTTCATTTAGTTTCGGGTGTCATGCCAGGAAGTAAAGAGTCCATTGACATTATACACAAAGTGGCGGCTGCTACGTCATTTGACAATCCGGCCGTACTAGAATTTTGTCACGTGATCTTGCAATCGCAACAACTGCGAAGGCACGTATACAAATGTTTCGATTTATATAGCGCCTAATATAAATCATCTCTATAAGCGCTTTTGCAAGATTATTATACATTGTACCACATTTAGCTTTTGCATTACTTGTTGATTCCTTAAATCCTAAAAATGTGAAAGTGTATGATCCGTTACCTGTTCCTTAGCTGAGGAGGGGGGGGGGGGGTGCAGCACGGCGGGGGCGCTGCGGGGGTGCGGCGGGGGCGCGGCGGGGGCACTGCACACGATGACCCCCTTTCCTTTTTGGACTTTTTGGACTTTGCTCATTTTCATTTATGATATACAATATTTCTTGTCAGTTTTCCCAATGGTTGAAATGCATTATTATTTCCGTGTGAGCTAAAGTGACGCGTTGCCCCCGTCACCTTCCCTCCTTACAAAACAATACAATATTATTTAAATGCAGAATTCTGTGAAGTCTTTCGAATCATCAAATAATGATAAGTATAGCCATATGACCTTCCTGCTCTTTGCCTGCCTATGACATACTTCGTCATTCGGACAAAGGACTCCTCAATTCGGGCACGAATTTCATATGTTGTGGCAGCTATCAAGCCTAGGTGGCGACGAAAATGTGCACGTATTATCATGCTTTGAAGCATCTTTTTGAGGATTACTTAGCCCGTTTTATCGTTATTTTTTTTAACACAGTAAACATCTTTGGTTTGATTCTATTTGGAATTTTCAATTCGAAAGACTTTCATCTGATCAATTTGAGCGTCATTATAATAAGACAAATAACCATTGTTTGAATATCCTATTAATTTTTGACAAAAATTAACGTCCAGTTTAAAACATCGTTTGAATTTTTTCCGAATACTACTAGATTATTCTTGGTAATGATGGAGACGACAACGGGTTACGACAACTGGACATCTAAGGACATCAATGTCCCTACTTACGTCAATTGGTCAATGGATCGTTCTGCTCCCGATTACCGAGGTCACCAAGGTCTGTCCACCCAGTCTATCATCCAGGCATCGATCCTTGGTGTCTGCACCTTCCTCATCCTCATTAGCAACGCTTTCATTCTTCTAGTCCTTCACCGGGTCGTCGACTGCTTCGAAAACGTGCAGCAGCTGGTGTTCAAGGCCCTAGCCATCACCGATCTGCTGACTGGGGTCCTCTGCTGCGCGATGTCCATGCTGGCTATCATCCTCGGAGTAGGGAAGCCCTTCACCTCGTCATTATGCGCCGTGCGCGGCGCCGCCTGCACCGGGTTGGTGAGTCTATCCGCACTCCTCATTACCGTCGCCTGTTTCGAGCGCTTTCTGGCCATTGTCTACCCGATGCGCTACCCGACATTCGTCAACATTCGACGCGCTAAAATCGCTATTCTGATTGTCTGCGTGTTGGCGGTTTCCAACGCGGGGCTTAGTGTTCTACGAGGGAAGACGGCGTCCAGTGGCAATCTCTGCCTGTCCGACTTTTCGTCCGAAAGCCTCGCCTTCCGTCCAAGCCTCATCACTACCCTCCTGATCCTCACCATCACGCTCGCCCTAACCACCATCTTCAACATCAAGGTTATGACCGTGGTATCCGGTCACACTAGACGCCTTGCCGCGATGGCCCATGTCATCTTTAAACCAATCCGAACATCCGGGGGGCTGCCCGCACCACAGGACAATGTAAATCAGCATCATGGTCGCAGTCTGAAGGGTCTGAGAGTACTTATTATCGCCACGGTTACCTTCTTTGTTGCCGTAATGCCCTGGAATATCGTCTCCGCCTCACAGTTCGCCCATAGCAGCAAGATAGCGACTCCCACGATGAGGTTTGTTTGCAGCGTCCTTCTATTGTCCAATAGTTGGATGAATGCTATCATTTTCTTTCTGTTTAGCAGACGCTTCAGGAAAGCGGCCATGAGGGTCCTGTGTCGGTCGCAACAAAAAGGAAACACACCGGAATTATTTACTAATTCAACGTCCTGTGATGCTAGTCTTATAAATCTGCAGGCTGTAGTCAACCAATGAAGGTGTTAACACACAATCATCAGTTTACTAAATCCGAGGACAATTCTTTTTAAGTGTCTCAGAAATCAACCACAGAAGACAATAGCAACAGTATAATCGTGTCACTTCCACAGCAGCCAGACTGGTTCTATTTCGCGAGATAGAAAATGCAAATAGATTCTGCTGTTAATAGCGTACATATTTACGATTGAAGTGTTCGGATGTTTAACTATCCACTGGATAGTCATAACTGTGCACAAAGTCAGTACAACGAGTTAGTGAATATCACTTTGCATTTTCGCTCATTACTCGACCATATAACATCCAGTTAACGTGAAATGTTCACACATTACCCAGTGGACATAATATGCTATCACAACAATACACATTGTATCAACAATTCATCACTTTCTGCACATACAAACAAAGTCACTAAGATCCCTTTCATGGAATTTTTGTTTTTATATTAAAGAGTTAAAAATCAATACTAATGATAATAATAATGCATTTATATAGCGCATTTTCCATATAGAATGTTCAAATGCGCTTAAATAATTATTTAAATTATTATTACCCATGGTCATCAGGTACATTTCAAACCCACACAATCATATTGCGTACTTTCTCAACTCCCCGGGGAGCATAATAGCCGAGCTGCCACTGATGATGGCGCTAAGGCTAATAAGGCAATACACCAATACTCTAAAATAATTACTTGAATTTTGCTTAAAGGAG